>JAHWXV010405386.1:0-10967 GCA_024586415.1 Phrixothrix hirtus | reverse complement strand
ATATATATATATATATATATATATATATATATATATATATATATATAGGGTGTTTCCAAATTAATGACAGCTGTTGCAGGAATTTTGGATGCGCTTACACTTCTCAATTCCCGAAATGGTGGTGAAGCAGTGCTCGTATATTTCTTCCTCTACTGTAGCCGAGCGCAGGGCTTGAGGGGAGCTCATCTCGCTTTTGTATGCTTCACCCATAATACTCGGCATTTAACGCTCTTTAAGATTAAGAGGAATTTTTTTCGGTTTGGAACTCCTTACCCTATCACATCTTCTTACAGTCGAGGTTTTCAGCGAATTTTTGATTTGATTAGGGCATATTATTTTGTTTCTGCTTCAAGAACAAGTATATTTTTTCTTGCATTGTAGGAATTTCCGTCTTTTTTAGTTTCTGTTGTCATTCAACTTTTGTTTTGTCAGGTTTCTACGAAGCCCTACTTTTCCTTGCATTATGTTATCCTATATTTTAGCCCATCCGTGATATGAAATTGAAATTATTTTTAAAGTATTCAGTTATTCTGCCTTGCATATAAAGAGAGTTAATATCTCGTAGAATATGATATTGGAATAAAATTAGGAATGGTATGTGTTATAAGTCGTTCAGTACGTTTGCGTGGTGGGTCATGCCAGATACTAAATTACTAGCTTGAATGTATCATGTCTTCTCAGCCTATCCTGTATATTATAGGAATTATAGTTCACATATAAATGGATGAATCAATGCTTATGTTAGCTAGTTCTGTAATTAATGTTGATCTGTAATGACATTAGCAGATGAATTGTGCCTATAAATAAATGTTCAAGTGTTGTGAATTGTGTAAATTGGAAAATTGCTAGTTTTGTTACAATATAATTGAATTTTTAAAATTTATAAGGATTAGAGTGTAAGAAGAATGTATGGAGAATAGTTATAGTAATTCAATGTAATTGGGGGAGCAACAAATCGAGCGAGCATTCATTAAATGGGGTTTTAATTATTTGAGTGAATTTAAACGTAAAACTTTAATCTTTATATTTATATTAAATCGAATTTCCGCTGGACTTTCTTTACGAGTCTCTTTATGATTTATTTTTAAATTCTTTAAATTGAACTATTGCAATGTACTTAATTTTTAGATCAAGTTTCTATTTAAATACTCTAAAATTCGTAATACTTTTGTTGTTGTCATTGAAACTCTGTAAGCGATTGAATACATGAATATATATGATTTGCGTACTCCTTTATTTAATTTTTTTGCCGTAAAGATATTTTACAGAACCAAGTATGTAATTTAACGTCCAAACCTTAGGTCAATAAACTGTAACGGGATTTCAGGACAATAAGCAAATATCTAAGGAAAATATTGTAGTGTACAGTTTTAGCACGTGCTTATTAAAATTAGTGCGCGTTCTGAATTCCTAACCTGAATTCGATGTTCCCTTTAATCATGGATTTTGTGTGATCAAGGGTTTGTCGCATAAAAGAGGGCGTGTTACTTGATTTGAAACTTATTTTGCAATTTCAAGTTTGTAAAAATTCATTTTGAATCATTTACAGGGCTTTCGTGAAAGGACTGGCAAGATTATTGTTTGAAAAAGTTGTACCTAAAATAGAAAATTGACAAAACTAAATACATAAATATGGACTACATTAATGTAAAATATTTTCAATATGTCCACCATCTGTGTGAATAACTTGACGTAAACGTGTAAGCAAATTTTGTGTTGTAGCGCGTAGCACATTTTCACCAATATTTTCTGCAACACGAATTATTTCATTTTGAAGTTCCACTACTGTTTTAGATCTATTTTAGTACACTCTAGCTTTAAGAAGACCCCATAGAAAGTAGTCACACGGATTGAAATCGGCAGAATAAGATGGCCAAGACCACCCATTACCATATCGCACTGGGTAGCGATTGGAAATAATGTTATTGCAATGATGGTGTAACAAGTTCAAAATATTATTGGCGGTATGTGGTCTTTCTCCATCTTGCTGTATAAACAACTCATTAAAATTATCATAAAATCCTTGAATAATAGGAATAAACTGCTCTTCTAAGAGTGTAGCATAACGAGCTGCGTTTAGAGTCTCATTCAGAAATATTGGTCCAATAATACCAAAGGAAGAGGGAGCACACCAAACTATACATTGCCTTAGATGCAGTGGAGCAGTTTCGTGAATGTTCGGATTTTCTGTTCCTCATATGCATTAGTTTTGTTTGTTGACAACTGCATTCAGATAAAAATAAGCCTCGTTTGTAAACCAAATGTTATTTATGGTACTCGAATTCATTTTGAGAAAACCAAAGAATTGACGAGCAAACTGTGATCGATTTTCTTTGGCCTGCTCACTCAGTTGTTGGTAAATCTGGAACTTGTATGGAAACATCTTCAAATCCTTTTTCAGTATTTTATGCGTAGATCCAACGCTTATTTGTAGGGATTGTGCAAGTCGGGGAATCGAACATCTTATGCTTCTCTAACTCGTTGAAAATTTCCTTCATTTCGTACTGTTCTTTTGCATCCAACCACGCCCTTCGAATTGTCTAGAACGGATCTTGTTGCTTCAAATTTCCTAACCAAATTCATTATGCAATTTCTCGACGGTGGATTTATAACATTAAAATGTCATTGGTAATTTCTTTATACATTTATTACACTTTCAAGCTTGTGAAATTGCTTCACAATGAATACTCGCTATTCTACACTGTATGTTGCCATTTTCAAAACTAATGCTGACATATGAAACTTAGCCAATGGCCGCTCTCGGTGATACCAACATACATGATAAAATCTGTATACCAAAATAAACAATAGGATCGAAAATTAGTCAGTCCATTCATGAAAGCCCCGCATATGCATAAAACATTATTTTGAATAAAATAAAACTGGCATTCTAGTTGTCCTTTCAACTTGGAGTATGTTAAAAATTATAAGTAATTTGATATTTTCTAAAGAACAACAATTTCATGTAGAAAAAAGCGTATAAGTCAATTTAAAGGAGAAATTTAAAATAAGGAATTAAAATTACAAAAAAATTGTTCTTGAGAATTAGATCGCAATTGTCCTGGAAGTGTAATTACTCCTAAGTTAGAGAGTGACCAATAAAGGTATTTTAAAGTTTAAATGTCGGCTAATTTAAGGTGAAAATACTAATTTATATTATGTTTAGCCAAGTATGGTTAAGAGTGTTCCGTGCAATTATAATACCATTTAGGAAATTCTGTCTACATTCCTTCACCTACCTATATTTTGTTACGTATACTATCAATGTTAGGTATTACTTCTGCAAAGGATCATGAATGAATTGCAGTTTATTTATCAGAAAGGACCGAACAGAATATATTTCCGATCGCATTAAAGACAACAAAACGATTAGGCTAAGTTCTATTATCTTAAAAGTTCTTTGAGTTCCAAATGGATAGTTTAATAAAGCTCATTTATAAATTAGATTTTTGATGAAGTAAATTATAGTAAAGTAAACATTAATGTTATAGACATTTTAATCTGAAAGATATTTGGGTGAATTAATAGATTAAAAGTCTTCTATACGTAATTATGGCATTATCTATTATTGTTGTGATGTAGCTGACAGGAGAATGAAAGAGGTAATTGCAAATCGATGTTAAATGAAGGTTGTCAAATAATATATTTTCTTCTGCTAACCATTTAACGTAAACGTACTATTTCATAACATAAGAAGAAGAAACGTTTGACCACGCTTTATAAGTTTAATATAGGCTAATAACAATCCTTTTTAACTTTTACAGTGTACTCCATAAGGTTTTCTTTAGAAATATTACCACTACTGTATATGTTTTAACTACAGACCAACAGTTTGGAGAAAAATTTGCACTTTAAATTTGCTATCAGCTAATCGTTCACAATAAATATTACGGAATTACTCTGGTAAGTCTGCTTTCCTTCTGGATATCCTAGGCATGTCTCTTGCTGTAATTTCCAGTTCTAGTGACTACATAAGCAACTATAATTTAATTGAACTTCCGCGTTCTTTTTTCACTGCAAAACATCAGGTTTGTAATTCAGTCACCATTTGAAAAAGATTAAAGTCCCTACTTCATTTCGGTCACGTCAGGTACCAAAAGTTTTAGGGGATATAAATTTTCCAAGGATATAAAGTGACAACATTGCAAATTTACGTAGCCTAAGGCAACGCTATGCTAACGGAAAGCAGACAAGGAAGAATGTCGTTGTTGAGATGCGTTCAATGTGTTAGCACATAGGAAACTAGTTGTTAATAAAATGCTATTGTTAAATTATTTTAAAATTTAGTGATAGTAGAAATTGTACATGGGATGAAAATTGTTCCTTATACGTACAAATATTCCTGTTTACTGTGAAGCCTAGTTTTCTAAAGATTTAAATGTATTAACATATAAACGCATATAAACTTTAGTTAATATTCCTTGATTCCTGATTTAGCTTTGACCTTGAATAAGGAAATACACCTTAGTTTCTATAAAGTAATTTACAATGTCCAAATTCATTTGGGCATAAATTATGTACTTCAAGATCTGATTCTACCAATTCTAAAGCATGGCATAATTAGGTCAAGTACTGAATAATTACGAAAGTCTAGTTTGTTTTATTTCCTATGCATAAATTATAGTCAATTCTAAATATGCTATTCCACATTGATTGGACTATGAAAAACATTGTTTAATCTGGAAATAAGGTTTGATTTAATTTAATTTATATGTGATAATAAAATTTTAATTTTACAAGGGTTATGAATTATTGTTACCAAATTCTAATCGCACTATTCATTTGCGGTATATTAATCAAATATTTTTATTTTTTGTGAAAGAATAATTAACTTAAACTTTCAAGAACAAGTCAGAACTTTCTAGTTTATAAAATTCCTTGTATCGTTCACTTGTTGTGTAATCATCAAATTTTTATGAATATACTTCGCGTTTTTTAGCGATTAGAGTACCTAAAAAAGCAAAGACTACTCTCAATTTTAGCTTCAGCTATCAATATCTATTGCTAATCAAAATTGTTATTTAAATATTTCAAACGTTAAGTTATGACATAAGATACAATTTCATTAAGAATTGTTTTATTTTACGTAATATAAAAGTAATGCATTTTCGTTAAAATTCTTATTACAACTTGTTAGTTTTCTTTAAATCGCAACAGTCTATGTACTTCGAAACACGTTTAGGATCCCACAGTCACTATTTTTCTATACAATTATTTTCTAAATGCATTATTCTTACATCTGGTGTCCTAAATTATAAACCATTGAAACGTACTAATTAACAGATTTACGCACCTTCCTGATAAGCATCTAAGGTAGCTGGCGTACTTAATCACCCATTATTGCAACGTAGTTGTAAGATACAAACTTTACTTTTGTCTTTAACTTTAAATTGAAAATCATAATTATGCTACGCTACTGCTTATGCCATATTATGAATTGTTTGAAATAAATTCTTCTGTCAATGTTTAGTTGTTCTAATAAAATATAACTGTTTTCAAAGAACATTATTAAATTAATTACTGGCCGCCTTATTTGTTTTAAGTTCATATTAGTGATCAAAATTTCATAGGTCACATTTCGCTGACCTTGATAAAAGTGACTACAATTCTGCGCGAAAGAACAAAATTTTTAAAACTTTCTAGAATGTTGGTTCTAACACAACTTCCATACGAACTAACTAAATAACGATTTCTGTCGTTAGTTTCACTTTGTTTTAATCAGCGGAGCAAATCTACTGTCCCGTTTGGGGATTATATGTGTATGTTAAAAATTTAAACTAGGATTCTTTTAAACATGTTGGAGAAGATTCTGTTGATAATTACGTTTCAATAGTAACACACAGTGTCCCA
Source organism: Phrixothrix hirtus (assembly GCA_024586415.1). Classification (NCBI taxonomy): domain Eukaryota; kingdom Metazoa; phylum Arthropoda; class Insecta; order Coleoptera; family Phengodidae; genus Phrixothrix; species Phrixothrix hirtus. The sequence continues at coordinate 5,117 of JAHWXV010405386.1, read as the reverse complement.
TTCTTCTATACAAAGTTAGCGAACCGTTTCAGCGGCGGCTCCATACTCAAGCCTATTTTGTCGCAGAGGTGACCTATTACCTTAAAGGTTATTAACGAACTTACGAAGAGTAAACCGAATTTCCATACCTTAATTGATCGTAAGTTATGATGTTTTAAAAACTACGTTGGTTAATTGTGGAGAACGGACTTTAAACAGTTTCCTGTTTACCGAATGTGATTTCGGCTTTACTGCCACAATCGGCAAACTTTTATTTATTTTAAATCATTGTACGTCATATGTGGCACAAGATTAAAATTATCTATCAGTTAAGACTTAATCACCCTTTCAAAATAAAAAACTGGTTGCTGATGCAATACTTAAACTTTGGTGACATCTAAAATCCTTGCAAAAAATTAATAAAAGAAATCTAATTTAATCTTGCAACATTCTATATAAAAATTGTTACGAAAATAGCGCCACCTAGCGGTAATACACCTTAATATTTGTACTTTTTGATTTATACAAAATTTTAAGTTTACTTTCAGAATGATTTACAATCTGTCTACCACTATATGGCATTATTTTTTCATTTCTTTAAATGTGATTTACTTGTAAATATGTTTTCTACATGTTTCATGTTCTAGAAATTTTATAACTTCAAATAAATAAGTTTTCTTGTTTTAATTAAGCCATCACCTTTTTTATACTGAAATATTTTAATATACAGATTCATTGTAATAATTACTGTGCTGTGACAAATATATTTTTATGTAATTATTTTAAAAATCATAACAATGGCTTCACACATATAAATGAATGAATTAATTATTCTTTATTGTTAAATTTGTACATAAGAAACCTTTTAGTGTTCTGGCTGGTGAAGAATATTATCATATTTGAAATATTGGATTAAAATAAATGTAAATTCTGATTAAAATAGTTTTTTGACCTTTTAAATTAACCCGTCCTTATAAACAAAACTAACAAGAGGCATCAGGCTCCTTTCTAAACATGTTTTAAAAAGACTTTTCTTATTTTATTGACGTCTGTGAAGTTAATTGGAAATGCGGTTAAAACTGTTGGACAAAAAACTCTTTAGCAACATTTTCTTTTTACTACAAACTTTCTACAGAGGAATCCATCTAAAAGACTAAAAATGTTTATGAAGATTTTTCTTATATTATTCACATCTGTGAATTTTATTTGGAATGTAGTTAAATTGTATTAAAAATTGTAGGGTAAAGAAATTCCTTAGCAATGCTTGATTTTGTGGAGTTTAATTGCGACATATTTTCTTTACTGGCAACAATTCTACAGACAAATATATCTAAAACGCTGAAAATGTTTAAGGGACTTTTTTTAATTTAGTGACCTCTGTGGATTTTATTTCAAATCTAGTTGAATTGCCTTAAAAATTGCATTGTAATGTAATGATTTGGCAAATACTTGATTTTTTGGAGGAAAGCTTTACATCTTCTTTTTACTATCAAACTTTCAAAAGAGCAATTTGTCTAAAACACTAAATATGTTTAAGAAGACTATTTTTAGTTTATTGCCGTCTGTGAATTTATTTTGAAATCTGATTGCATCGAGTTAACACATCACTGCCTGTAATATTTTTTATACTTACCTTAGGAGCCGATCAGGTTTTATGTATATAGTTAAGTGGTTTTTATTGATATGCCATAAAAAAGAAATTTCTGACAAATCGATGGCATTCGACTTAATAAAAATTATAACACGCATACACTGCGTGATCGACATCTCAGCAGCATAACATCACCATGTGCCGATCACGCAGAGGTGGCGTGTATTTTGTCTTTGATAACAAAACACCATAAAAATTGCAATATAATTTCGTTTAAAATAATACAAATTATTTATTAACTATAAAATTAAAAAAAAGTTCAATAATCATGCCAATAGTTGGTCATTTGCCGCAAATTTTTTTTTGTTCTGCAAATTCTGCAATCCTTGCGTTATACTGCATTGCCTTACTTTGGTAAGATAGCTGGTAGATGGATTTTTCCAGTCTTGCTTATAAGCCTTTGAGGAGTTCCTGAATTATTTTGTAAAAGATTTTCCAAAACTACAAGTCTAAAGTCATAAATATTCATTTTGGTTATGGTATATATATTACACAGAGACCACGAATTGATCAATAATGTTTGGAGAATATGGATTGTAACCCTTTTATACCAGTGTAAAGGTTTTCTATCACTGGCATTATAGGAATGCATTTGATCTTTGTGATCGACGCCGGACATATATTTATTGTAAGCTATAGTAGCCTCTGGCTTCATTATAGATTGTCCACGTTTGTTTTGTTCTTCCGAAAGAGTTGCATTAAATTCTGTGCTTATAAAAGTAAGATCACGTTTGTCGTGCCTTTTTGCCATCATTATTCTATAATGTTCGTTACATTTTACAGCTACTTCACCCTTCCCTAATTTTTTTCATGACTTCTGCACAATTTCCCATACGGTTAGCCCTAATCGTACAAGTAGTGTGCGTTTTGCGTTGTAGTAATAATTTGGACAATGTGTGACTGTTGTAGAAATTGTCCAGTAAGTGGCATTTCTCTAGTTTTTCTCCCATTTAATTCGAAACAACTCCGGTAGCATGACCACAGCCATCGGTATCGTCCTTTGCCCCAGCATAAACCATCAACTTTAGTGCAAGTCCAGATGATTCTGCCAAAATGTAACATTTAATGCCAGATTTATGGCGTTTACCCGGCAAATACTGTCGAGAACTCAATCTACCTCTCCACGATATCATTGACTCTTCTACTGATAACTCTTTGCAAGGATAACACACCTATAATTTCATTTTAGAGCAGTTGGCATTTATAACATTTCATTCTTACCTGCATCACTTTTATGTTGTAGCAATTTATAATGGGTCGAATTTTATGCAGTCTATCATCAGGGATAAGTTCTCCTTCTCCTGGATTTTTTGCAAAATGCAGGCACTGCAAAATTAATAAGAAACGGTTTCTTCCCTTGTAATTGGGAAAACATGGGAAATTGAAAAGGCGATGTTTCTTCTAAAGTCTTGGAATCGATTAATTTTTATGGTACCCATGTGTAAAACAAGTCCCAGAAAGATACACAAATCCTCTTTGGCGAGAGGCTTCCACTCAGAAATCCTACATTTAACCCCAACGCCAGCTGTCAGGAACATTTCTTCGGCATAACTATTAGTCTGTTCGATTATTATGTCGCAAAAGTTTTCCTTCACTGATATATTAAAATAATCTATTGGGTTAATTACATTTGGTTGCTGTAAAAGCCCAGATGTTTCGTTAAACACTAGGTGTTTTTAGTTTACCAGTGGAGGATCAGTTCATGCTATAGTGTTATCTCCGGGAACATCATACCTAGGTGAAGTAATTGCAGAAGATATAATGTTGTCAGGTTCAATATTTTCATCATCAGTACCGTTGCTAAGATAGAAATTATCATCGGAAGAATCGTACACCAAGCTACCGTCAAAAAATTCTAGCAATGCCTCTAATTCTTCATTATTCAGTAGTTTCGGTTTTTTTACTGACTTCAGTCCAAGTCTTTTACTCCTGAAGGTCCAGCTTCATACACAGTACCATTTTGTCAAATTCGGTAATTAAAATAATAAAAACTTACAAAAGATTAAAACCGTGAACGAAAACTACTTGTCTACAACCTACTCATAGTGCTAGGACGAAACGAACTACTTGCATTGCAAGCCGCAAGTTTGCGAGAGCATTTACAGTGAACATGCATAACACGCAGCACTTGCGTGGTCGGCCTCAAGGTAAAGATGCCGAGCACGCAGACGCTGCGTGATCGGCAGTGAATGTGTCAAGGTAATGCAATGTTCTATAAGGTATCTGATTCTTTGGAGTATGGTTGTTATCTTCTTTTTACTGCCAATGTTTCTAGACAGGAATTCATCTAAGACATTGACAGTGATTAAGACGCTTCTTATTTTACCGACTTTTGGGGATTTTATTTGAATTATAGCTGAATTGTGTGAAAAGTCGTAGAGTAAAACAATTATATAACAATTTCTTGATTCTGTGGAGTTTAGTTGCTACATCTTTTATTACTAACAACTTTTTTAGAGAGTAATCCATATAAAACACTAAAAACGTTTACGAAGGCATTTTTTATTTTATTGGTATATTTACGTGTGTGGATTTTATTTGAAATCTAGTTGAATTATGTTAAAAGTTGTAGGGTAAAGAAATTTTTAGCAGATACTTGATTCTAAGGATTTTAATTACGGCACCTTATTTTTACTACAAACCCTTCTATGAAGGTACCTATCTAAAACACTTAAAATGTTTAAGAAGATTTTTCCCGTATGTGGATTCTATTTGAAATCTAGTTGAACTGTGTTAAAAATTATCGGATAATGCAATGATTTTGCAGGTACCTAATTCTTTGGAGCTTAGTTGTACCATCTTCATCGTACTGTCAATTTTTGTAGAGAGTAGATGCATCTAACGAACTAAAATGTTTGAGAAGATTGTGTCTAATTTATGGGCTCCCGTGAATTTTATATAAAGCCATTTGAATTCTGTGGAGTTTAGCTATGTAGTCTTCTTTTTATGGGTACATTCTTTGGAGAATAGATTATAGGCTTTTCACTATCTTTATTGACATCTATAGATTTTATTTAAAATATAGTTGAATTAAGTATGTAGGTTCCAAGTGTAACGTACAACTTCGACTATGCTCAGCTCGTTGCGTTTTTATTATAACGTCCACAAACTTACGGGGTTACAAATGCCTGGGTAAGCTACAGAAGGAGAAAGGGGTCCAGAAGCGGTACCAAAGCGTTATCGATATTAAGTTCGAAAAGGTTCGGAATATATCCTTATAATTGGTTTAGCTAAAATAAACTAAATTATCTAATTACAACAGAACGGGTATATATACAGAGGTTGTTAATGAACAGGAGAGGTTTGGATTTAAACAAAAGGGGTGGTTGCATTCACACATCAAGTTGCCACTCAAATCTTATACAGCACACTGTATAAATGTCATTATTTAATTACTTCGGTTATTTCAAGTATTTTATTCTGGCCAGATTATTGCAAGTTGAATACTTTATATATGTAATTTTATATTGTATACTTTCTATATTCA
>JAHWXV010405282.1:0-15487 GCA_024586415.1 Phrixothrix hirtus | reverse complement strand
ACTTTCAGGTATGTGACATATTTAGATTGATTTAAAGATGCAATTCATTCCACGCTTAATTTCTGGTGAACGCTCGTAATTATTCTTATTCTTAAGGACATTAATAATAAAACTTTGAATAAATTCAAGGGAGTAGGTTTCGCCGAGTAAAAGTGTGTTAAGAATATCTTAACAACCTTGTGTTGACTTGAAAAAATTCTACGGAAATTAGTGTCTAATTATTGCCAACCAAGGGATTGTATTTGAAAAGTAACTAACTAAAGAATCGAATTAGTAACATAATTATTTGCACTCTCTTTTAAAATCTAATATGAAATTATTTTCATTATATTACCAATGTCATAGTAAGGACGAATGAGAAACCTACAACTTTATAAGTAGTTTTATAGTTAAGAAAGCAGTTTTTGGAGACTCATGAATTTATTAATTGGTAGAGTACATAACTGCTGTTTTAAATTCTATAACAATCGCAATTCTAGTTTAAACTGTTGTTTTTAGAATTCTTATGTGACAGCAAAACATAGAACACCTATGAATTCGCAGGAAGGGTGTAAAATATCAAAAATAATAATTGACAAGACAAAATGGATACTAAATAGGACAATAAATATCAATCCTTGAGTAGAATAGTTCAATTGCTTGTAAAAGGCAGCTTTATTAAATCCCTTATTTGCTATTATTGTTTTCTTTCTTAAAATAAGTGTAAGATCGGATAAATCAACCTGAGCATAATAAAGATAAATTCGAATGTTACAATCTTGCCTATGAAACATATTTAAGATTTGAATTTGTAGTGGTACAAATTCTGATGCCTATTATAAAGGAGACTGAAGAATTCACAAGGTGTCTTTAAAACTAACACTGTAACGAACCTATCATAGAACCAGCAAATGGTCTCTAGCCATGGAATGGAAGATCTTATGAGAAGGTTTTCCATTCTACTTGCAGTAAGTTGAACACATAGCCATTACATATTTGTTACAATACAAAAATCAAATTTGAAACTAACAAAAAACCTAAGCTATGATTCCTATGAGAATACTTTCGAACATTTTAGAATTTGTGACTCACTTCCAGCTACTTAATTTAAACGAGTAACTTGATTAATCACGAAATTTTCCATTGTATTACTCATAACAAATGTCATTACTAATTTGGTTACACTGTTTCATTCCTTATGGCTGTTGACGCATTCCCTAATAGTGGCTTCAGTTTGATGCTTCTACTTCAATTATTAGATCGTATACTTTACATCGAAACCTGCACTACGAGCCATTTTTACAACCCGACTCCTTATTAAAGTGTGAGTTATTTGCTTTCTTCCTTAGTAGTTCTTTTTAATTTCAACTGCACACCACGATCTGTGTGACTGTACTTAGAAGCACATCTATCATGTTGTACGACATTCGCCAGCTAAAGTTGATATATGAGTATCCCACAAGCGTTTTTTGGTATGACCAACTTTCTATCACCATCGGCACAAAGTTGCTTGCTTAGGTCCTACAACGTCTTCTAAAAGTCTTTCTAACGTAACTTCTGCTGTAACTATACTTTCATAATGAGACAGTAGATGTTTCTCGTACGGCAGCTGTGATAGTGCCATAGATTACATGTTTTTCCAATTTCTGGCCCCTGTAGCTCTATTTTTTCTATGCCACGTATCGACTCTTAAGTTATGTAGCAATATGATAATAAATTCGTTGATATTTGTCTACACAAGAACTAAAGTGTGCTATTCTGATATGTCAACGTTTTATTGTGGCAGCCAACGTGTTAAGAATATTGTAATCGGATCTTACTAGTTTATTTGTTAATTGAAAATATAGCTGCAGACTCTTATTATTTCAAATTCAAATGTATTCTGTTGGTTGCAGCATAATTAAATATAAATGAACCATTTTACTATTTAATAAATTAGAAAACATTCTGTATAAGATTTATAAAATTTAATCTATATATATTAAGTACTTATTACAGATAAACAAGTTCATGGTGTTAAGTGATTTCAATGTTTTATAATTAAGTCTCATCTGGAATGCAATATTTCATTACAACTTTGTTTACAGTGTAAAAAAAATTAAACAAACTTTCCGCAGAAACTCGCTCATTTCCAATGGATCGAAAACTCATTTCACTTATCATGCATTGATTACCATTATTTTAATACAAATTTAGTAACAAAAGTTTTAAACATTACATTGTCAATAAACACCTCTTTACTTAATAAATATGTAAATTATTTAGCAGTTTTTCAAATTTAAAGTGATATCGTTCAAATGTAATCATCAAACTTACAATGATGATTTTAAAAATTCACAAATAACATACTAACATTTCATTCCTAAAATCTTAGAAAAACTTGGGCTATGCAAAGGCAAATTAGGTATTATGTTGAATGCTATACTTAGTGTACTGATAACATTTTTGAAATTATTACATTATGATATTGAAGGTATTTATTGTATATTTAGTACATAGTTATTAAAAATATTAATAAAATATCTAGAACACACAGATGTTAGGTTAAGTTAATAGTAATTGACAGCGCTTCGCAATAATGTAAACCGGCAAAAATTAAAAATAAAGCTCATTCATTTTTCTAGAAAATTAAATCTTAAATCACGTGATGCATATCTATGTTATAGGGTTATTCTTTCTTGATGTAGTTACCGTAAGCTTCATATTAAGTCATACGTGACATTTATGAAGTTTCAAGCCCTTGTTCACTTGTTTTGACTTCGGGATGCGGATATGCCCTTAGCCCTCTTGGTCTAGAACTATAATATAGTCATTTAGACATGCTTACTAGAATTTTGCCGAATCTGGAGGAGTTCTACCACCGGTAGCGATTTTTAACGTGCCAAACATCAGATTGACACGAAAGTTTCGCTTTGACATTCTTATCCAAGAAGAAGGCATGTTTTAAATTTTTCTTCACACAAAAATTTGCCAACCTCGATCGGGTATAAAACCGCGTCCCTTAGATGTAGAGGCGTAGATGCTTACCACTGCACCGATCAAGATCGGCTCACAAGCTCTTACTACGATAAAAATGAAGCATAATATGAACCACGTAGCACAAAACCTAACTACTTATTGTTTTAAAGTATTAATTATTTACGGTGTTGTCTAACTGTGTGTTGTCTAAATTTGTTTAGAAATCGTTAAAAATACTGAAGTGTAAACAAAATTTTATTCAAGAAGTGTTTTTAAAAGCAACGCCGTTTTTGTTCAAATTTAACATCTGGTGTTAATAATTTAATCAATTGATATTCCTAAACTTTGCTATATTAATTTCTTTATATTATTACTTTCTCTTACGTATAGAGAAAGTCATGTTTTCGTTCAACATTTTCGATGTCCAGTTTTTAGCGAAAATACACGTTTTCAGGTCCCCTGAGTGCGAAAAACACGTTTTTAGAAATTGGTCTGTGTGTGTGTGTATGTGTGTTTGTGTATTTGTGTGTGTGTGTGTGTGTGTGTGTGTGTGTTTGTGTGTTTGTGTGTGTGTGCGTGTGTGTATTTGTGTGTGTGTATGTGTGTTTGTGTGTATGTGTGGTGTGTGTGTGTATGCGTGTGTTTGTTTGTGCATGTGTATGTGTATGTGTGTGTGTGTGTGTGTGTATGTGTATGTTTGTGTGTGTGTGTGTGTTTGTGTGTGTGTGTGTGTGGGTGTGTGTGTGTACGCATGTGGTCAATAATACTCGAAAACCAAACGTTGTAGTAGAGTAAAATTTTATATATAAGTTTATTACCATTTTGGCATTTTCGTGTAAGAATTTAGTTAAAATTGAATGACCGAAAGTGCCACTTTATTCTTGTGATTTCTAAGCTTTTTGCAATTTTTCGAAAACTGCTGTAACGATTTTTTTTAACTCGTCACATTTCTTGTGACTGTAATGCTATATTACTTGAACTAATTGGTTTTTCTAAGGAAATTTGTTAAATTGAGTTATAGAGAAAAATCTCTTGAGTTAAGCAAGGTTTTATCTGGCTAGTAACTCGGATAGGTGACCGTTCCAATTATAGTCCTCGAAATAAAAATAAATTAATATTTTAATAGTTTGTGTGCATTATTTACATACTTAATTACTTTCTATTTAAATCTATAATTTATTTTTGCTTTAAATGAGCTCAAAATTTAATTATAAAACTCTTAATACATGTATCAAAACAAAAAATAAATGGATGAATTATTTATGCTTTTAAATTAATTTTTTAGTTTACAGTTTAGGTGTATAGGAAAGTCACTAACGTCAATAAATTCAAGTTAAATTTAAAATGTTTATGACAAAGTCGTGTGTTCTCTCATACCAGATTTTTATTTTGCGAAAAAGTCCACAGTATAGTGTTCAGATCGGCACGTAGTTAAAATTGCTCGCTGAAATATAATTTTCGTTGCATAACCTTGAACACTTTTGTATATGCATTTATAAAATGCAATTTTAACCTAAATAGAGTTTATATATAGTAAATAAGTAATAATTTTTTTGCAGTATTAATTGCAATCAGAAATATAACGAAATAAGTATATTCGTAGGCCCTTGTGGCAGCACAGTTCTGAAGCTCGATATCTTCAAATTTCTTGAAAACATCGATTCGTTTTTAATCGTTTTCTTCCTAATTTTTCCGTATAGTCAATAAAACTTTACATAGAAGAATATACACATGTATGTTTTTAATATAACAAATTTTAATGTACTTGTACATTTATTGTACACAAATTTTTGAAGCTCCCTATCTTTAAAAAATGAAAAACACAGCAGCATATCTCTTATAAAAAAATACTGAAAATCCCTTTTAAATATGTTGTAAACTGTTTAAATAAACATCTAATTCGTCGAGAGCGATTTTCACAAAATCTTAACCTTAACACCACCTCTTAAGATATTATGGGCTTACTTCATTGTCAAATTACCCTGTCCACCTATATTACGTAATTACTGTTAAACGTTAAAAGAGAAAAAGAAAATTTAGAATGTACAAGGATTGTACAGTGTTTATTGTCCCTAACATAGTAGACGTTAAAGTAAAGTGTACATAAAACACGACATGTTTAGCTGTCAAACGATGTGTCAATTTTAGTTTTAGTAGCTTTATTTATTAACAAGTTGTGTTAAGTAAAAATAGAAGTTTTGCGATTATACAAAGAAATGAAGAAAAACGAGCTTGGTGGTGTTATTAAGTAGTTGCAGACGAAAGGTTTAACACCAAAAGAAATTCATGAAGATATGGTTAGCGTACTTGGGGATGATACTGCTTCATATCAGGTAGTAAAAAATTGTTCTCGGGAGTTTCGCTGTGGTAGAACAACTTATAAACAAACAAAAGGTGCTGGACGTCCGCAAACTGATATGCCGAAAGAATTCTATTGATTACCTGAAACGTGGTGACACCATCACAGTCCAGTATTATGTTACATTAATCAATAAACTTCGTGATCGCATTAAAGAAAAGAGAAGAGGAAACATGTGTTGTGGAATTCTCTTTCATCAGAGCAATGCTCCAGCGCATAGAAGACATATTTATTTGAACTAAATTGGTTTTGTACTCATGACTCATCTACCACATTCACCCTATCTAATGCGGAGCGATTTTTGTTTAATACCGAAGCTAAAAGAAAGTATTCAAGGGATTATATTTGATAGCGACGATGACACAAAACTTCTGCAACTAAAATCTCGAGTTTTTTGAAAAAAGTGCAATAAGTATCTTCAAGTGCACGGTGTTTATGTACTACAGTAATGTTTTATATGTTAGTCACAGTAAATACTGTACAACCCTCGTATTTAAGAGTGTGTAAATAACGTATAATTCCAGTCTATTTTATTAAATTTCTTGGTTGGTAGGAACTAGGTATGCAACTTCGTATCCTCCTATGATCAAAATCAATTTCACAACCATCATACACTACAAAATTACCCTTCATTATACTCCCTAGCAATTCTATCATTAAATAGTATAATTTCTTTCAATAATTGTTAAGAAAGTACATGTGTTATTATTATACATGGAATGGCGCAGTTAGAAAATTTATTATCATTTGAATAAAATAATGTTATAGATATTAAAAGCCAAACAAACATTAAGAGTAGTTAGAAAAATTAATTTCTTAAAATTTAAAACTACCTTTCGTTCAAATTAAGTAGAATTTGTGATTATTTAGATAAACGTATAATTTACACACAAAATCTAATTTATAATGTGATATAGTATAAGTAATATACGTAACATTCGAAAAGTATAAAAACTTCATAGAAACTTTAAATAGTACCCAATTGCCTACCATTTACATTGTTTATATAATTATAGAGCTTGTAAGAATACAAAACTTTGTAAAAACGAGGGGCTTAAACGTATAATTAATTTTATTGCTTACTATATACACCTTGCAGGAGTTTGGTTTCAGTTTAAGTATGAAAAATTAACAAGCAAAGTTAGAATTCAGTATTTAATTATGTATATGTTGCTTTTTAATTTTTTTTTAATTATAGACCCTACAATACATAAACTGTTAGATAAATAATAATTAACTTATTAAAGGAAACTTTTATAAAGTATACAACTACATGTTTCGGGTTAAGTACTTTAATATTTTAAATTCTATGTTGGAAAATCCAAAAACAGAGGAAGCGTATCATTACATTTATCTGGAAAATAACGACTTCGCAATTACGAGGACTGTACACAAAGTGGTATACGTTTTGCCTGGGCGGGGCTAGCGCTACCATTTTGATGTCAGAAGATCCCCTCACTCAGTATGCCTCTAGTTGGAGAAGTGTCCGATTTGTGCTGCTTATTCTTAGTTCCGTGTAAATTTTTAAAATGTGTGCTCTAATAAAAAACCGCACAAGTTGTGAGATGCGGTCATTAATTAGATTTTTCTTGGCGAAAAATCACAAACTCATTGAAATTCATCTGCAACTTTGTGAGTGAAGGCGGAGTTAGGCCGTGATGCATTATGTTTAAAATGGCCACACTAATGTTTACAATGAGGTACAAAGTGGTTGATCGAGTATTGTAACAGATTCACTAATGGCGAAAGTTGATGAAAAGATACACAATTACGCAGTTTAAGCTTAATTTTCCTCAAATTTAGCGATTTGTTGCATGAAATTGTGGAACAAAAGCCATGTTACTGCTAGATCGGTACCGAAAATCTTAGCAAAAGGCACAAAAACCAGCATATGGCGGGTCGTTGACATTTTTCGAGGCCTACAATAAAGATAGTGAATCGCTTCGCAACCGTGTTGTAACTGGGAATGAAACTTGTATAAAACACGTGACTTGTGAAAGAAAGTCTATGAAGTGAAAACTCAGCGTCTCCCAGAAAACTAAGAAAAGTTTTGCACACATTGCCATCAAAAATATCATGGCTACCGACTTTTGGGATAGGTAAGTTGTGCTTCCAATGAATTTCTTCAAACATGACAACAGTAACCACTAAGACGTGTAGCAAAAGTTAAGAAAGGCCATTTAAAACACCCATTGAGGGAATTGAGTCCCAAGGTATTGCTTTTTCATGAAAATACCCGCCTACACACGGCCAGTTGCACTAAAGAGTTCTTTCATAGTTTCGGATGGAAGGTATTTGATCATCCACTGTAAGTCCAGATTTTACGCCGATCCACTACCCCTTGTTTCCAAAACTAAAGATCTGGCTCGCCACGTAGCGCTTCGACGACGACGTGGAATAGTATGCAGGCGTGAAGGAGTGACTGACATGTCAGGCGATAACATTCTATAACTAAGAAATTGTTAAGCTGTCGAAACGGTGACTACACGCTGAAAAATAGTTTAAAAGAGTGGCTTTCAAATATCTCGTTTCAATTAGATTATTTTTCATTCATACACTTATACAATGCATTTATTATTGAATCATATTGTCTAAATATTTAAATGTAACTTAAGTGTTTGTCGGCCCCGACTAGTGTAGTGGTTAGCAAATTAGCCCCTATACTCGAGGGACTCGGGTTCAAACCCGATCGAGGACGGCAAATTTTTCAGCGGCGAAAAATTCAAAAAACACGGCTTCTTCTCGAATAGGAAGTAAAATCGTAGGTCCCGTGACAATGTGATGTTTGGCGGTGGAGCTCTTCAAGATTTGGAAAAATTCTAGCAGGCATCGCGAAATGACTATATAACAGTTCTAGTCCAAGAAGGCCAATTGAAATTCCGCATCCCGGACCATCAGCCACAAATGCAAACAAAGAAACTTAAGTGTTTGAATAATTTAATTAATATCAACTAAGTGAAACATTTGGTAAGGTTTTAAGAAATTTTGTTCATACTAATGTTAATGGTTCAAATTTCGCAAAATTTTATCGGCGTTTTTATCTAATGATAATTAAATAATGAGACTGTCTTGATTAGAAAATTATATTAAGGAAGAGACGTAACTACATGACAAAGTTTTGTGGCTCATCATCCATCAATGCCTTAAGTAGTGGTACATTTTTTTCTTTAAGTCACCAACGCTTTCAAATTGGTCCTCTAAAGCTTACTTTTTATCTTAGGAAATAAAGAGAAACCTCCTGGTGAAAATCGAAGCTGGTAACGTTCTTGAAGGTCAAAAACCTCTGCACAGATAAAACATTATCAACAAGAGTATTATGCTGTTGCACCACCAATCATTTGTGTACAGCTTAGCATTGTCTTTTAAAATCTCTATGTAATGTGCTTATCTTTCGTCTTAATTTCAAAAGACCGTTCAACTAACAGAACACCCCTAACATTAAAAAATACAGTAAGCACTGCTTTAAACGCCATAATGCTCATTTGGAATTTTTTTTCTGCTTGAGTATGGTGTCTTTCTGTGATAGACTGTCGTTTAGCTTTCAGGTCGTGCTGGAAAATACGCGTATTAACGCAATTCAAGAATCCTGAATTTTGCATAATGCTAGCCAAAATATCAGCATAGTTTGAAATCATCTAATCCAGTTCAAGATTTTTGGGAACAATTGGGAACAATTTTGATATGTTTAAATTATTATGCAAAATTTGTCTGACCATTTATATTTGATATCTCAACTAGCATTCTTATGCTGAAATATTTGCATTTTTAACAGCTTCTCGTCCTCAACTTCTTCTCTGTCAACAGTAAATCTCATGGTCACTCAAAACCGCGCACTCGAGCTATTCATATGTCTTTATAAATCCCTTCGAGTCTACAATAAGTTTCAATAGTGCTTTCGCCTAGTTCTACTATACACTTTATATTGACTTTTTATTCAATTTTTGGTAGACATCATTAGGGTTAATGCACAAATAAAATGTCAAGTTATGAGAGTTTTTGTTAACTATGTATGTAATTTATTTGCTTATTGTGTATACACAATAATGTGTATTGCTGTATATGTAATACATAATATTAAGTTTGTAAAATTTGACATTTTTAATACATGCGCACAACATGCTAACGCTGCCATCTCAGTTAATCAATTTGAATACAAACATACGTGTTTAGGGCGCTTCCTTGTTTGGCGCTATCCACTAACCTTCATTGAAATATAATAGTACAATTAATCACAGCTATTACATACCGTAGGGTGAAACTACCACCTTAAATAGTAATTTAAAAACGACAGTGATTACTAGTACAGTGCAAAATACATAGTTCTGTAGTAATAATAAATTAACATTACCATTAACAGTAAATTATATTGAAATGACACCAGATAATATTTACAAGTTAATTACTACAGTGCTATTGAGGAAAAGTGTATCCAGGGCGGTAAACATTTTAAAAAATCTAGGATATTTCCAATGGCTAACCTTTTCGTCACCATTACTTAAATAAAAACAACTGATTTAATTATATTTTGCAAACAGTGTCGTCCTTGTTAAATATGTTACATGTTTTTGGTGAAAAGGTAAGTAATTTTAATAGCCCAGCCAAATTAATCAAAAAAAGTCAATAATCTAATGAAATAATTGCAAGAGTTTTGAAAATTGGTATAGTTGTTCCTTTATACGTAATATTCAACATACCAAAAGTTCTGGAAGGTGGCGGGCGAGCGGGGGTAGAGGGGACAGCTTAGGTGCGACTTTTCTTAGTTTTTTGCTTATACCTCCGTAACTATCAATCCTACAGAAAATTTATTTATATAGAAAATAGAAGTATATAAAATATCCTACAGAAAAGGCTCTAATCATTTTTTTAGTAGGAGTGATATTTTGCAAATTACACGCTTCGCACGGGTAGGAACATTGTAAATATTGGTAACCATTCCAAGGAAAGTGGATGTGTTGACCACCAAATCTAGCAACATTACAGGAGAAGGCATCGGTGAGTGGAACGGGGGAGCGAAGGATGAGTATGGACGGGTTTTTGTTTTTCGCTCTCGTAAACAAGTTCCCATTGACAAGGAAACATCCTCTCATCATTCTATTCTTTTACGTTGGTTAAATTCTTATACATTTTATGTATGTAACATTTTATTATAGGTATTATATTATTATGTTTTTGGTGGATACACTGACACCGTGAACAATATAAAAGGAGCTAAGCAAAAACGTAGAGCTATCACAAAGACCTCTGTTGACATGGATTCCAGCAAGAACACTTCCTTGCTAATATGAGAAATAAGACCAAGTTCATCAACATGCTGATGTCACGTACTGAAGAGGGAAACTATTGATACAACTACAGCTGAGGGGATTCGGATACTACCATAGTTCAATGTGGAGCTGGAAAAACATAGTGTGAGAACAAGGTAGCAATCATAGGCGAGAATATCAATTTACTGGTATTTTGCTGATCGCACTAGCTCCACCTCAAACTGATATACTCTTTGTAAAATTAGGAAGAGGAAAGGTTGAGACAAAAGCATATTCCTCATTAGAGCTACACAAGCCAGGGTTCACGAAAACTATCCTGTTCATTCACGGATTCAGTGTGTGTGACACCATTTCATTCATCTACAAAAAAAGGCAAAGCAAACATTGCGAAATTGTTTCATACAAACTGCTTCAAAGTCATTGCAGATGTCTTTTATAACCCCTCGTCAACACTTGAGGAGGTTTTAGAAGCAGGAAAGCAGATTTTTTTAAAACTATACAGTACTAAACAATTCAGTTTGTACAGTCACAGATACTATGCTTCAAGTACAAATATGGCTGGGTAGTGAGCTGACACCAGAAGCATGGGGCTGGAAACGAGGAGTAGATGGAGAGCCGTCGGACTTACGACAAATCATGACCTGCAGCTCCAGACTCGGTCATGAAAATCATATTCTACAAGTGCGCATCTTGTTGTCCTGTGAAGGAAGCTGCTTGAGTAGTCCACCACCGGAAGATGACTACCTCAATGAAAATAAATAAGACATTTACCTATAATTTTTCAGTAATTAATTTGATGTTAAACACTAATCAGTAATATTTGATCATAAAATTTCATTTGTTAAATATATTTCTTAGCTATATTATCCAAGACATGCCAATAAAGACTTTATTAAATTGGCCTTCGTTTTGTCTACGTTATAACTTGCAAAGTAGCATTGCTACTAAAAAAATGAATAGAACCTTTTTTGTAGCAAATTCTATATACTATATTTTATATATGATCAAATTTTCTGTAGGATCAATATTTACGGAGATATAAGCAAAAAACTAGGAAAGGTCACACTTAAACTATCCCTCACCCTAGCTTGCACCCCACCCTCCAGGACTTTTAGTATGTTGAATTTTACGTACAAGAGAACAACCATACCAATTTTCAAAACTCTCGCAATTATTTCCTTAGATTTGATTAATTTGACTGGGCTATAAATATATAAATATAACTAGAGAATCCATATATTTTAATAACTGCACCTCCTTAAAAGTATGCGTTTATGATCGAAACCGTAATACTAGAAACGCAATTAAATATAATAAATTAGTAGGATGGTATAAATTCGTTTTTAAACTAGTTAAAAGTAAGAAGGCATAAAGTAAATGTAATTATTGCATCATCTTACAGTATTTCCAAGTTTCAAAAGTGGATAGGTTTTGAATTGCATACAGTAAAGGTCATGAAAGTTCATAGCAGTTAATTTTAGACACATTACATTTCTACGGTTTCCAATGCATTATTTTGAATTTTGAATGTATTTTTGGATGCTAAAATTACATTAGTTTGGATTTACATTTTAAAGTGTTTAATAACCTTGATTTTTCAATTACAGGAAGTGTTATAACAATTAACATTCTAAACTTATTCAAAAATAGTGATTATCTCACTACACATTTATTGCTGCTTAGTGTATCTAAAATTGTAAATGTTTATATACTTACTACCAATAAAATACCATTAAATTTTGTACCTAAATTGAATTGATCAAAATTTTCTATAAATTAGTATCTTCAAGCCAACCCAATTATTCGAAACAATTTATTAATAAATTCCTGTAATGTTTTATCTTATCAAAAGATCATTTTCAAAGGTAATAAGTAACTATCTTTATGAAATTCAAATTTTGAATTTCATAAAAATAGTTACCTACTTATTACCTTTGAAAATGCTTAATTTCCATCCATATAAAATGTCTGCAATATACAGCAATTACATTCATTTGATTATAATCTGCGAATTAATTATTGTATTTGGTTCAATCAGCATTTAAACAATAATTTATTCGATAAAAACTTTTTTTACAAATGAAGCAAAGTTGGATTTGTCAAGTTACATAAATAGTCAAAACTGCTGTACTTGGGCTGCTGAATATGCTTTTAATTTTATAGAAACGATTTACATTCTTCTAAATTTGGTATATGGGTGGCAATGTCTTCTCAAAGAATTATCGGACTGATTTTTTTTTAAAGAGACTACTAATGCTAATAGATATCGAAGGATTTTTAGAACACACTTGTGATGATAAACTGTAAACTGGATTTTTTCAGAAAGATGGGGCTACAGCCTATACTGTAGCTCTAACAATAAATTTTTTAAAAGAATTTTATGACAATTGATCAGTAACTTGTAGCTTATAGCCTCTATGCTCACCTGACCTGACACCATTAGATTATTTTTTGTTGGGATATTTGAAAAAATAGTTTTTTTAAACATAGATTGCATAACTTAGATCAATTAAAAGATATATTTCAATTGGAAATACCGGGTATCACTCCTGAACAACGACATCATGTGCTTGAGGATATAAAAAGAAGAGTAAATATCTGTCTAGAATATTAAGGTGTTCATTTTCAACATTTATTATAAGATTATAACAGTATATAAAAGTAAACTCGTAATAAATAATGAAAATTACTCATTATAACTTATTCTTTTTTAAATTATTGAGTACATGTTGTAGTTTTTTCATAAAATTACCATGTATTATCCTCTGGTTATTTCTTAAAATTATTTGAAAATTTCAAAAATGTTAAATCGATACATTATTATGTTTAAATGTCGATTAAACTGTTGACAATGTTTAATTTGCTAGCATGTTCAGGAGCTTTTACATACAATCCTAATATTATTATTATCTTTACAAAAATTCTTAGTATGATTACTAAAACCGAGAATATATACCTAACCAGGTCTCATAAATGGTTTGTGAGCAAACAGAATTATTAAAAGGAAATCTCATTAATTAAAGGGGTAGTATAGTTGATGAATTAAAATATTTTTTTTAAACCTGAAACCATTAAAAATACAGTCACACTGTGAAATTTTGTTAATTCTACTTTTAAGAGTAGTAATAAGGTTAATTTTATATTTAATAGGATAAAAAGAATAAAAACTGAAAAATCTATTAGAATTTAAAGGTTTGCGGTATCATCTTAGTTTAAGGCGAGAATCAAATCTATTCGAAAAACATATCTTTCAAGGTTATCGGACGCAAACTTCTGTATGATAAGTGTTATGAAAGAAGAGAAGCAAATATTGAAGATGGTTTAAGATTAGTAAAAGCAGCAGCTAAAATTGTTTTGAAGATATTCTTTTGCAAATCTATTGCAAAAATGAATGTCCTGTTCCTGTATAATTTTTTTAAGAATACAGAGACCGATATTCCAGAGTTGTACACTTTGACGCGATTGATTATATCGAAAAATAAACATGGCCATATTAAAATCATATTTATTATAGATTACATTTACAATACTAATTCCTTGTTATCACAAAACATTATATTCCTTTTTGTAGCATTCTTTTTTATAAGATTAGCACAGTTAATTGACCATCTCATTTCTAAGATATATATATGTGAAATATATTGATTTGCATTAATAAATGCAACGAAAGTGAGTTTAAATCATATGAAATTAGAATAAATCCCACTGACTGAAAATGCTTGGTCACCATCCTTCAAATAAACTTTACTTAGGTCTTATTGTTTTTGTTAGAATATCTACTTTGTTTCCTCGAATAACGTTAAAAGCAGGAAAGAAGTTACACCCAAAAAAGTTCAATTTTGTGCGAAATTTCGTGTTTTTTCTCTTCTGTTTTCCTCTTATTTCTTAGATTCATGATAACACAAAAATGGTTAAAATACTCATTTGATAGAAAATTTTATTTGCAACAAAAAAGGTCTGTTGGAGATTTTTGTCTTTTGCGTTATTTCCAAATATATTAAAAACAATGAAAAATGATCTTCTTTAGTAATATCTCTGAAAGCACCGCATTTTGTTCTTAACTTATTTACATGTCAAATGACCATATGAATTAATAAAAATGCTTTAAAGAATTAGTTCCAAATTAAGACCAATTTTCTACTCCAGACAATAGCAACATTATATTGGGGTAAAGCTTTACGTAAAGCAATTAACTAAAATTATTTTTAAAAGCAAAGTTACCTGTAATAAATGTAAATTATAGTTAAATGTATAAATAACTATGAATATCACTTACTTTAGAAAAAAAACAAACATATATGCACAAATCATTGGTGCTAGCGTAATAAATTCAATTGCTAAAGCAGCTGAACACAATTTCTTCATGTATGCCAAACTCCTAAAATCAACTTATAGTAACCGGATTGAAAGTAAATATATATATATATATATTGCTGTGATATCCTCTATATGTACGGTTTTGAAAACCATTAATGCTATGATATCTACCGTTGCATCTAAATTTTTATTGTGGTGGGGCAAAACACATATGACTCACCTTACTTATAGCTCTTACTTAATCTCAACACAGACTCTTCTCAAGGTATGGCGCGTTCAGCACTGGCAATAGAAATAATATGGTTACAAACACCACACTATCATGGATAATGCGATCACTATTATGTTACACATTTCTGCCTTTGAAATACAACTAAAAGGAAATCTGTATATTTAACGAACAAGAAAAAAAAATTTACTTTACAAGACTGATTTTTGCTAACTTTATTATCTTTTTATTTAACCACGAAGCTAATAATTGTTTGTTCTTATTTAAAAAAATCGGCAAACTTATTGAAATGAATTTTATTACCTTAAAATATCTCAATTTTTCTATTTACTCTAGCCTAGTCAAGTTCAAATGACATATCCAGCTATACCAAAAAAAAAA
>JAHWXV010405261.1:0-10754 GCA_024586415.1 Phrixothrix hirtus | reverse complement strand
TGTCGGTCGAGTCGCGGAACACCCTTATATATATATATATATATATATATATATATATATATAAATAAGGCACGAAAACACTTAACTTACATTTTTATTTTAAAGTATTAGAAATAGTTGCAAATTACGATGTTAATTTAAATACCACGTTTCTTTGAGATATAAAAAATTCTTCAGCATCTATTGATTGAACGGTAAACTTAATACAAGAAGTCAACAATGGGTTAGTAAGCAGCTACCTGCATCCTTTCAACTGCAAATGCATTTATCTCAACTATAGCTTATAATAATTTTGTTATTCGATCAACAAACATCGTAAATCACAATTAGGTTAAGAATGCTTAATAATGCTAGTAGTTATTTATAACATAAGAAGTTTGGAAAATTAGTGTATTCATAGAATGATGAAATTCCATTTAAAATGGTTAAGTAATAAATGTATAATTTTATTGTTGGGTTTATATCGAACATGAATATGTTGACAAAACTGTTGTGGTTTTAGTTGAATATTTGAGTTTCAATATTGTCGTGTGTATGTCCAATATTAAACTTTAACAAATATAAAATTTAACTTATATACTATATTTAATGCATTATTAACCCTCGTTTCGTACTTAAACGTCGTAGCAAATAAATTTTCAGATGTACTATTTACACTTTTAAGAACATTCATTATGGAAGGAAGCATATCATTTAATGCACTAGAAGGTATTGATATATTTAAGGTTCAGCTGAAGTATCTACTAGGTTGAAACAAGTAATCTATGAATTCACGCTCTCTGGTCGAACACAAATGTAGGATGTAATTATATCTAAACCCCTCCTGTATTCCCCAAAAATCTCAAGCATCAATACTTATTTACGCAGGAGAATTTATATCTTGGGGTGTCTAAACTAGACTGTACCTGTACCTGAATATTTTAAACAACATTTATTCATTAAGCGGCTACAGTTATATGAAAGGATGTGAATAGAAATCCTCTGACAGTATTTGTGGGTTAATGTGCTAGAAATTATAGTTGTTTTGATATTATTTTAGTATTAGGAGTGTTCGTTTAACCCTCATAAAAGCGTATTGCTTAATAAACTTTATGGCAGTATTTGTTTATTTACATCAAAATGTGTTGTATCAATCGTAAATATTAATAAAGGCAACCATTTATAGGTTTCAAAGTTTTCTTCTCACTTGTAGTGTACTAACCAAAAATACTTGTTAAGTAATATTTCTGTGATCTAGCTAATTTAGATAAAACTGAATAGCCTCTATACCAGGTATTAATGTTAACATACATCAATGTGTAGATCAGGGCAGACACCTTATCTTAATTCTATTTGAGGTTACAAGAAGGGTATTGGCATTGTTTAACGAAATAGGAGTGAAAATATAAATTGATCCAAATATGTTACGTGTTGACTTTTTTCGAACATTACCGTTTTATTAATGGTTTACTGTTTTCTGAGATAGAACTACATCATTTGAAAGAATTCAACAGGTTTCTCATTGGTTCTTTTGGATGAAACAAAATAACAACCTTGAAATGCTTCTGCTAGATTTTCCATTAATAAATTTATTGTCTCAGCAGTTATCGGATTAACTTATATATTTATAAAATATATGCTTGCAAATCGATTGGAGGCAGCTTCTTATTGTATCTGGTATATAAAAATGTGCAAAAGTTTGTAATTTCTGAGTATGAAAATTCTCACGTCATTATCGTTTTCTTGAAGGATTGCTGATCAAGGTTGCTTCTAAACACGTTTATTTTAATTTCATCATACTACCAAGTTACTTCAGCCGTCTTTACAACAAAATATCTTTATTTTGTTACCATTCTTACAAGAATGTTCTTTAAATTACCTTAGAACCAATTACTTTTTCAAATAAAACTATTTTCTTCCAAAATTGAATTATAAAGACGCCTCTTCAACGATATTTTTGTCAATTTTCAAGAGTGCATTAACGAAGCTCAACTATTATTAGATTGATTGAGCAAGATCCACATACGACTTTTTTAATGTTCTTGATCTCAGCACAGGTAAAGGAGGAAATAAATTTAAATATAATATCTGATAAAAATCTATAATCACTAGTAGCATTCTCAATAATTACTAAAACTGGTGATCGTCATCATAAATAGATCATCTACCAAATATTTAAAAACTGACTTATTTCCACCAATTAAATTTGTCACGGTGCCTATTTATGACAACTCTCATTAAATCTTCTGTTTCAATGATGTTGGCAATTAACCATTTGTTTACAAAGAGTATTTCATAAAACACCTTCAGATTTAGCTGCTAAGTACTCTGAACTAAACCAACTGTTTCACCTAATTAATAATTTGTGTTTCAAAATCAAGGAAAAGGTTTAATATTTCGCCAAACTAAGTTTTACAGCCTACTTTAAAAATAATATTTATCAAACTTTATTTAGTATACCTTAGTTTACAAGGGGTATGACTAATTCAACCTCTATTCCATTATTTAAAATAAGTGAATCTTCCAAGTTACGCGGCCTCTGCGCAGTAGCCACGAGGAACCTTTGCGTGCATGAATAACAACCGATTGAAATGTGAAAAGTGCATTTCGTTATTCTCTTCCTGCAAGCGGAAAGGGCCAATGTTGCTGAGAACATCGTCAACTGGGTGGTGTTTATACGAATAAAGATGAGTGAGTGTATTGTGAGAGAATGATTAGAAAATTCAATGCTGGTCGGTCGTTTGTCTGTTTATTTTATGATTGAGACCTTGGGATGTGGAAATTTCCTCGGCTCTCCTCGACTAGAATTGTAATGTAGTCATATCGTAATGACCACTGGAGTTTTGCCGAATCTGGAGGAGTTCCATCGCCAGTAGGTATTTTTAACATGCCAAATATCATATTTTTACGGGACAAATATGCATGATGAGGGAGATCGAGGAAGATAATCAATTATGACGGATGAACTCAGGCAACGTGTTGATGAAATCTTGTATTTAAGGCGCGGCGCCGGTTTATAACTTCATAATTTTCCTACGAACTGCTCCAAATTTCAAGGACAATTATGTACCAACTTGTCACAGGATGATTAGGTTACCATAAGTTTTGGGCATGGTTGATACCAAAACATATCGTTTATTTGCACAAAAACCCTGCTGCGTGACAACGCGAAACCCCATACTGTGAATCAAATAAAGCATGAAATCATGGATTACATCCCCTTTATAGCCCAAACTTAGCGGCGGACGACTACCACCTCGTTTTCAAGTAGAATATCTAATGGGGAACGTAGTGTCAATAACGCGATGAACAATCATGCGACACCATTATTTGATGAAGGGCTACAGAAACTCGCGCGACGGTACTTCAAATGTCTAAATTTGTACGTTCACTAATGTGGAGAATTACTATTACTATATATGTACGTATTAAATATAATAAATTAGTTCTTCCATGTTTTGTGTTTTTGTAGTAGCCGATCGGGGGTTGGTTTCTGAATAATCATAGAACTCGTTAAATATCTTCATTAATTCTAACATTTGTAAATAGCACCATTTATATCGGGCGACTGATTTGAAATCAGTCACAAAGTACATGAACATGCGTTACATTCCAATCATTCGCATTCTGTTTGATTGAGGTATTGCGAATTCACATTCAGCAACCCATTCTAAAAACAGTATGTATGCTCAACTTCACCATCAACATCAAACTTGTTCATCTGATTTTGAAAGATAGGTTAGGCTTCTAAGGGATGTCAAAAATATACCAATACTACAATTTTCGTTATTGCAATTACATTAATGATATTAAAGGTTTTGGTCAGAGCTTGATGATTTTTAAGTTATAAATAATAGATTTCAATCCTTAGGCTTTGTTGTTTTATTCCAGTTACTTTTCCTTCTTGGCTTCTCTTCTGACTTTAGGACCAGTTAACAACGTTTAATACTTGTTTAAGCCCTCTATAACTTTCTTGTCTTATATGATATGGAAAATTTTTAATTTTTAGACCCTTGTGACTCTCCTATTTAATTTATTAGGCGCTTTTCATTTTAGTCGATGTATAAAAAGTTATATCTTTCTGTCTTTGTCTATTATAATTCAATTTTACAGACCATTTAACGAGAAAAATGTTACATTTAAAAAACATGTAATATATTAAAATTTTCATATTAGTAGGAATAGTTGTAATCCGTAACTTACAAGTTCTGAAAAGTTTAATTGCAAGAGTGCCGAACTTCTTGCAAGTCTACTATTGACAATTATTTATCTTACAACGGCGTGAATTTTAAAAACATCAAAATTGTTCAAGATATTCATTATAATAATATTTTTATATTCATACAAGGTTAGTATTTAAATAAAGAATTCAAAAACTGTACAAATAAAACACTTCAAATTTGACCCAGATTAAACAATTTTTGCTAGTCATCACGAGGGAGGAGTCATTTCTAAATTGACAACAGGTATTCATTAAGGTTAAAACTCCCGACTCCTCCTACGAATAATGATAATTGCAGTTCATACATCGTAAGTAGTTTTGAATTTTAATGAAACTAATGACACAGAACAATTATTAACGGAATTTTATCAATCAGCATTTTATGCCGAAATATATTCTAATTGACTCTCATTATACATCGAAAATGAAAGTAGTCAAATAGATCTTAGTACATTTGAATCTCAATATTAGATACAAACCATTACTCTGTGTATCTCAACGATAGTCGTGCTGCATAAAACATGTTGTTTCCCTAATAGACTTGGAGTTAAATTAACCCACGATTACTAATCTTCTACTCAGAAACGGTTCTTTGGTGAAAAACATCCCTATTCTAGTGATTATTTTACCCACGTAAAATGGATCGTAGTACAGTGGAATCTCAATGATAATTGTGCTACGTAGACATGTTGTTTGCCTAACAGATTTGCAGTTATATTAACCCACGATTACCAATTTTCTATACACAAACGGTTCTTTGGTGCAAAACATCTATTATTTTGCCCACGTAAGCGTAATCAACCTTTGACACTGCATGTATGTATTCACCTGCGGCACATAAAACGACACAATTTAACAGCATTACAGTTGCAATGGTGTACGCGTTGCTGAAGTCACTGATGAACTACTTGAACTACACATAACATAATGCCGTCTTATTTTTATTTCTTTTATTCCATTTTAATTTCAAGGTTTTAACAATTCACATTTCCATCCGTCCGCCATTTTTAAACTTGCTCAACTCTACTTGTTTAATATTCCCTGTAACATTCCAAAACTAGATGTAATATAAGTTGCCTTACTTTATAATAATTTTTAATTAATCTAAATTTATAAAATTCCATTATTAAATAAGCAGGCTAAATTTTTCTAAAACAATATAATAAATTGTATTACTTCGTAAATTAAATCAAAATTGTTATTTGAGGAAATGCTTTTAAATATCAAGTACACAAAGAAATTTTGCCAATTTTTGTTAGTCA
Organism: Phrixothrix hirtus; assembly: GCA_024586415.1. Classification (NCBI taxonomy): domain Eukaryota; kingdom Metazoa; phylum Arthropoda; class Insecta; order Coleoptera; family Phengodidae; genus Phrixothrix; species Phrixothrix hirtus. Next base: position 5,291 of record JAHWXV010405261.1, on the reverse strand, counting down.
TAATTACTGAGATTTTATGATAGCTCACTAATAACTTTGAACAGCTAATAAAACGAAATTATAAAATACGCCTAGGAGTGATTCAATTAGCTTATATTGTGCAGTAAACAAGCTTACCCACATTATATGGTTGATTCCAACACATCAAAGACACGTCGAAATACTTGTATGGTATTAGGAGTACACAAAATAAAAGAAAAAACATTTCGTACCTGGTTCCAGAAACATGATTCACGCAAGAAAATTTCTATATTTGTTTTCTTGCTATCCTTGTATTTATCCAGTATCTTTTAGTGTGTTCATTTATAAATGATCCACCCTTAATAGTTGAGAAGCAAAGAAATATATGTAAAATTACCCAAATACGTCAATTTTTGTTTCTAGGTAGATACTTTTTGACCCACAAGACGTAGTCATAAATTTAACCCTCCCCCCCCTTGTCGATTAGAAAGTCGCCCCTCAAAACAATGGCTGACATGTCTGCAATTTTTAATATTTTCACTTCTGAAACATTAATTCTGTATCATTTTGTAACCAACAAAATGTACATTGACTAAGTGCAAAAATTTAAGTGTGCGTGCAAAAGGAAAGCCTATGAATAGTATAGTAATATGAACAGCAATTTGTACCTATTATAGTCAACAAAATTACAATAAACTTTTTGCACTTCCGACCTCTTTTTGTATATTTACTGGCTATGTTGATTGTCACGTTATGATATGTTTCCCGAACTGTTGCGATTCTCGTAGTAACGCCATGATAACAAGCACGTTATGGTTCATTATTGTAATTAATTGAAAGTTCTTGTTAACGCAAAAAATACACACGCTTGTTAAGTGCCTTAATATAACAGATCTTGAAAATTAGCAAGACTTGACCCTTCGGGTCTCGTTTTCTGACTTTTTCTCGACCTGTTATAAGGTACTTACCGATTTTGTATCGTAATATATTATTTCGTGTTTAAAAAGTAATGAATTACTATTGGCAGGTGCTTCAATAATAACATATTGTCCGTCGGTGGTGCCGATTCAGTTGGGTTAATTTCATAGTTTGTAAAATTCGTTCTCAATTGTTTACCATATTTCACTAGGAAGATTTGACAACATAACTATCCAATTTTATTTCAACTTTTATTTTGATTTTTTGGTCATCCTGAAGTCTACATTCTTATTTTACCAGGATTTGGAATAATTTCGTAGTTTATTAATTAGGCCCAAAGGGTGTCGTAAGTTAAATGTATCGATTTTCTAGATGTACTTTCTCCTAAACTATAAATAAATACAATTGATCTGAACGAATCCCACCTGGCCAAAAATCTGAAATGAAACTTTATCTTAGTTTCAAAGTACGAAGAGAAATGGAACGGTTTAAGGCACAATTTCCTCAAAGATATTAAGAAATTGAAAGCAAAAGGTTACGATGCGGCTAAAGAATTGAAATAAAAATCAAATTTCCTTTCTTCTTCTACACATAGCATAGATAGCTCGCACATTAAACCTAGATGTTATTGAAGGAAAAATTGTTGGCTAAAGAGAGGACAATTCTCAATAGTTCACTTCCGTCAACTCCATTAACTCTACTCAAAGTAGTGACAAAGACGAAAAAACGGCGAATGCGAGGTGATATGCTGCACAACTATTTAAATAATAAAACACCTACCAAATATAAAAATCTCTAAAGAGCTCAATTGAAGGTTTCTTCTTAAAATAATAAAATGGATTCATGTATAATATTTGAGGTATTTAAATACATTAAAAGTAAAGATGTATTTTTAGACATTGGAATACTAGCCGAAAAAACTTCAAACTTTTATCAAATATGTTATACACCAAAATCTTATAACAAGCTTCTCACCTGTAAATTAACCTAACAACACCCAGAACCCCTAAAAGTACATCCTTTGAGGATGTTATTTTGATCCCCAAAAAAACAATTTTTAATAATGGAAACAATAAAGTTTCTTACAAATAAATAAATAAGTTGCCATCAGACAACGACAAACATATTTTATCCTTAATAACTACTTAACTACTTAATACTTAACTTAATAACTACCATACTATCCACTCGTTGTAAAAAATATATTTAATATATTTCTTCTTAGGTATCTACAAATAGAAGTCAAACCAAAACCTTTTAAATCTGTCAAAGAAACTAAAATAACAGCTTTATCTCAAAAGCAATTGAAACATTCAGATGCAGTTAATTACCGACCACATTTTCAACCGTTTCCACAAACAGCCAGTCAAATTTAAATAACTCTCAAGTGCACACCAATGCTCCTTGCAGTACCACCAATACCATTATAATATTATCTGAATATATGCCAAAAATTCAAAATAAAATAACAAGAACAAAGAAGAACACAAAACTAAGTCACCAAATTAAATTGTTTAAGCAATAAGAAATGAATTATACTAAGTATTTCAACTGATGACCTTGATCCATCTGACAATGTCCAAGACGCTGAATGTATTAATTCATCGCGCTTGAGCAGGTTCTTAACCAACACTCGTGTTGAGTTCCTGTTTTTAAATCTTCTAGATTGTTAGGTTCATTGTGATACCTTGCTTTTTAAATATCCCCACAGAAAGAAATCGGGAGATCTAGCCGGCTATTCTGTTGGATTTCTTCTTCCTGTCCACTTCCCTGGAAACACATAGTCTAAATACAGTCGCATACTAACCTTCTGGATGAGTACCATTTTCTTGTAACCATATGCTATTGTTTGTCTCTTCAGGGCCGTTTTTGTTCAAAAATAATATTACCAAAGCCGCTGTAAAAATATATGTATCTATCCTCTGTTAAATTGTTTTCTAAAAAGAAGTATCCTAAATTTATGTCACCGGCAACTCCTGTCCATACTTTAACATTTTGGGGACACTGGGCATGGACTTTCTGCATTCACCGGTGTTTTTCCTAGCCCAATAGCTTCAATTCTGCCTGTTAACAGTTCCATCTAAAGGAAACGTTGATTCATCAATGTAAAGTCTCTCAAAAACAAAAGAGGAACATGAGGTTCTCGATCAAAAAAAAATGAGGAACATGAGAAACGTTGAACCTTACGTAAAAATGCTAGCTCTTATTTCAGGATGTATGTTCTAGGAATTATTGATAAGTAAGCCATCGCTGGAGGGTGCCAGAAAAATTAAGATGAATTTTCCAGATCTTAAATGTAATAAAAAGATAAAATTTGATAGAAAAGACTTACTTCGCAGTTGTAGTTCCCCTGCACAAGAAACAAAAGTGATAACTCGTATAAAAAAATAACAACATAATCTATTAAATAACAATTTAAATCACATAATTTATTAAAATTCAAAAGTTTATTATTAGTATTACTTGTACGTAGTTTTATGAACAATCTCTTTTAAATAACAATAATAATTTATAAAATAGTCAAGCAATTATTAAGTATATTTACAATACTGGTAAGTTTGTTGTGTCAACTTGGTCCAATTTTAAAATAACGGAATGCTGCCTTGATTGTAGTTTAATCACTGAAGCTGACTTCTGCAAAACAGCAATTCTTGTTTGAACAAATCTTAAAAAGAGAAAAGAAAAGCACTAATCGTTCTAATATGTATAATAATGTTAATACAAGTTAGCATAACAATTAATTACCGATACACTATGTAATTCTTAATTGTTGCTTTATACATTAATAATTAAAATGTAAAACTTGTAATATTTAATCTAAAACCCAATAATAAAATTTAATGAAGGTCATTTATTTAATTTGAAAGCTAAATTCTTGACTTTATCCGAAATATTTAATTTTGAAAAACCAACCCTAAAATTTGAACTCAAAATTAAAACTTAGAAAGCCATTATAAAAAAGCGGAAGCCGTTATATCCGTTTTAAGTGATCACCTGCCATAAATCTAAACTTTCTGAAACTGAATTGTAAATCGTTTCAGTAGTTAATTAGTTAATTGTCAAGAATTGGTATTGTCTTTCGCAGAGAGCTAAGTCACTACAAGAACTGTGTATATCTTATGCTATCTTATACGTCGTAACAAAAACATTTCAATTGTACCAAATCTAAAATGGCCTCTAATCGAAGGTAGTAGATAACATGAACTATAAATTATTTCAATGTGACTCACCTCAAATTATTCCTTTTAAAGATGTTTTCTTTAAACTGATTTACAATGTCAACCAATAGAAAAATTCAATAATTAATACTAGTAAATTCTAGGCGGCTCAAAATGGAATGTTCGGAATAGCAGCTCCTTATCCAACAATTTGGCTTCCTGAAACTTTCATTAAAATTAGTAAAAAGTCAAGTAAGCCTGACAATAAAATGCATCTCAAATTAATTAATAAAAATTCTTGATTTACTGCATATCAACCATATACTGAAAATTTTTAAGAATTTAAACTACAAATAAGGAAATATAACGTATGATAATTTTAAACGTGCATTTTATTGGGAATGTTCGTTAAGGAGAATGACATGAAGTATTATTAAGCATACGTCCGGTTTTCCCGAAACTATACGAAATTCAAACTTCGGAATAAGAATTTAATGGAATTTACCTGGATTAATCAATCAATATGAAAAAATATGAAGAATTAGTATTTAAATAAAGATTTCTAATTAGTTAGTGTGTTCTGTAGAATTTAAAATTGAAGATTTCTCAACAACCTTGGGTAATAATCGAAAACACAACACCCACATTCCGCAACCTTAGAGTAATAACTTGAAAGAATGATAAAATGTTAGAGTAATATCGAAATACATAAATATTTGCTGAAATAATTAAATATGAATTGTTTCTTTTAAACATGGAGAGTAGAGGGAGAAGATAAATCAACATATAATAAAATTGAAGCAAAAATATGTAACAGTTTAGTTCTGTAAGTAGCCACATGAAGTCGCACGTGATGTTAGCGAGGTTAGAAATTGCAGTTTACACATGATTTGTATGTACAAAGAGTGGTATTTTGTTTGTGTCATTTGTTTCTTTAACTGCTTTATTCATATTTAGTTATAATTATCATTGTTTGTTTGATGCATGTGAAGTAATTAAGGTATTTGCAGAATTCTGTAGTATTTATGTCAAAAACGTTAAAAATAAATAATACTTTGTTTTTTTGTTTCACAACTATACCCTTTACTCTAGTATAAAAACAATGTTTGAGATTCACTTGTAATCTGCTAATAGATTATGTACATTCTAGTCCAGACTACATACAATAAAAAATTTTCACAGGTATTAAATATTTTATAAAATCTATATCTAATTATTATTGTGAAATATTGGATAATTACATAAATATATATT
>JAHWXV010405245.1:0-11474 GCA_024586415.1 Phrixothrix hirtus | reverse complement strand
AGACCAAAAAGAACATCAGACCTACCCCTACTCTGCCGATAACTTTAGAGCTAGACGGTCAAAGATTCTTTTGTCACGTTTCTAATAAATACACTCATTCAAATTTCTACGTGGCAGACTGTTAGAATAGTTATGGTCGTAAAATTCATTCAACTTCAATACTGTCTGTGAAAGTAGTTGCCGAATTTTCAAGGTATAAAAGTGGTTTACCTGGTAGCTGTAAATTACTGTAACTTGAAGCTAGCAGTCATGCATAAAATAGATAAATAAAATAAAAATCAGTATAATGCAATTAAATCAATTCATAAATATATATAAAATACAATATTTAAATTAAGATAAAACAAAATCAAAATTAACTGGATCGTGGATCCAATGATTTAAAATTGAATTCTAGCTTATCAACTGAATTTAAGAATATGGAGATGAATTACTAAAATAATTGGTATAAAAGTATCTATAAAAATTTATATGTATTTTAATTGTTTCACTGTTTAGTAAATACAATTATTTGTAATAAATGGACTTAAGTTATTTATTTAAATTTAACGATAGTGCAGGTAATTGATGTGCTATATGAACTCGAATACGGCCGGTAGCTGAATTTGTCTGCTAAATTTCCATTAGGTAGATAAACTAATCAATTGTTTCGATAAATAATAAAATAGGCAGAAGTCACTAACATGGAGGATCGATGGATGTAAAATCGGGTGTTGCAGATGTAGAAAATAGTTCCTTTTAACTAGATTTTTTATGGTAAAAAGGTTTTACAATACAGCTACCCTTTTATTGGTGAATTAATTGGCTCATATGAACTTTCACTACGGGATATTTAAATCAGTCACTTTGATTTACTTTAAAACGGTAAAAGAGGAGTTGTCTAACTTGCACTTTAATTTACTATTGCATCGCGGAATCTATGTTGATAATCACGGCATACTGTTACGACCCAAACTAAAACATAACATCCTTGCCTCAATTTTAATTTTATTCTTTGGGGGGAAAGGAACCACGGCGCTGCACACGGAAAATAAGGAGGCGTATTTTGAAATTTTTTTAAATTGATGAGATGGTATTTGCACAAAGCACTGATGAACACAACCTCCCATACATATTTGTCTGACCTTCAATTGAAGTCATATTTCCTAAGATTCTACTTACGTGATCTTATTGCTTTAAAACTGCGCATTCCTTTTTTGAATTAAATGCATTTTATTTAAAATGTATGGAAAGAGCAATAAAAAACACGGTCAACGTCATGCTTGTTTATTTGTTTGTTTTATTTTGTGACTGAGGCTGCGGGATGTGGAAACTCCCTATAGTCTCTTGTACTAGAATTGTCATACAATCATTTCGCCATGCCTACTAGAATTTTACAGAATCTGGAGGTATTTTGAACGTGCCAAACATAACATTATCACGAGACCTACGATTTTACTGGCTTGTTTTTTAAATTTACCGACCTTGATCGGGTTTGAACCCGCATCCCTTAAATATAGAAGCAAATATGCTGTCTATTATATCAATCTGGGCCAACAAGTCATGCCAAAGATCATTGGGGATAATTTTTATTTTGCAAGGTTAACGTCAATTTGAAAGTTTGTGGTTAAAATGTTCACAATTCAATTGTACTTCAAAAACAAATACGGTTTTACCTGAAATTCGACCATTTATTATAAAATTGTTCATGGAAAACGAATTCAATGACATTTTTAAATCTGACAGCACACCCGAATTGTTACAATTACTTTCAAATTGTCGTTAATCTGACCGAACAAAAATTATATCTAAAGATCGCAGACGCGAAGTCAAAAATTCATAGTTTCCGTTGATCCTGTTTTTGTTTCTTTCTCAGTAGTTACCTTTTATTATCAATGTACATAATTAAAATATTTTAAAATATTTTAGGAATTCCTAATTCAATCAATGATTAATATTCAAGATTTTGAATTTTTATTACATTTTATCATAATAGGATATTATCCAAAAATGACATCGTATGGCCAATATCGAAGTAGTCAAATTTATAAGCGCTTCTACATCATGATGCAAGTTACTTATTTAAGAAGTACTACATAAATCGACTGAGTTTATTGAAATGTAACCATTTACTTGGTTTACACAAACGTAAGCTAGTACGAAGTGAACTGAGGTCTGTAACCAGGTTTGCTTTGATGTAGATACAAGGTAGCTAATTGAACTATAATCTGTCATTTGTTCATCCATATGCAACACTCGTACATCATCTGTCTAACTCCTTTGTAGCATGTGTTGCAAAAAACACTAATCGGAAGCGCTGTTAATCATAGACGATCTATTTTCAATTCTAGAGTCGATAAAACGAATTTCGGCAAGGACCAAATTCTCACTAAATCCGATATAATTTATTCAAAATGACTTAGCTTAAACATTAGAAATACATGTACACATTAATCAAGATACTCATAACTAAACGTTAAAACACATAACAGCCGATAAACATTAAACAGATATGAACTATAAAATGTGTGTAGTACTAATAATTGTACAATAAAAGTAACTAAATAGGTTAAGAAAACACACAGATTTAATTTTAGATTTTTTTGTAGGTAAAAGATATTTAAATGGGCAACCCGTTGTATGAGCGAATACAAATCTGTATATGTAAAATAGTAAACTTAAATAAATGAATTATTCTCTAGTTTAATCTTTGATTAAAGCTATTAATTACTAGATGCAGGGTAAAAGCATATAATATATGGGCTCACAACAATACTACAACTTGAACATTGCCGAGAAAAAACAATGTCATTGTATACGCTTTTCCGCAATAAGTAAAGGTCTCTGACCTTACGAATTAATAAAGGAAGCTTTTATGATTGTAACATTCTTTTTTCTAAATAGCACCTTTTGTTTATTCAATAACGCCATTTTATTATATTCGAATTTCGTTTTGAATTTTGAGTGTTGTCTAACTTCTGATTTTTGTTTTTGTTGTTGTTCGTTTATCATGAACCGTTAACGATATTATGAGTTTTGTGAAACGCACATTTCGTTAATTTTGTCAGTGAAATTAATTATTTTCACTTTTAAAAAGTGAAGTTCTAGTACGTAAAACAAGTCAACACTTTGGATGTAATGAAAAGTGTTTACCGCGAGTTAATAACAGACAATTTGAAAGACATATTTTAATTCTCAATAGATTTATGCAGACGAAATAGCAACAAATATATAAAATGTATGTAAAAAATTTCCGTTAAAAACAATATTCATTTAAATACTTGTAATTATGAACAATCGTTTTAACTGAATACTCAACCGAAATGTAAATGTAAATAATTTCCTGTTATAATAATTTCCTGTTAAAATATTGTCAAACTCTATTAATATAAATAATATTCAAATAATTAAAAACAAACCGTAATAAAAATTTCTTTCAAGGAATAACGCTTAAACAGATAAGATAAGAACGTCTCTACAAAGAAACGCCACAGCTGCAAAAACTGAGTCAAATGCAAACAAATTTCGTAGAATTCTAAATTATATCCAACTCCTAACTAGCAATAATTAATAACAATCCGATGTTTAAACGATATTCTTATAAAAGTAAATACAAAAAGACGAATTTAAAATCAAATTAATAACCATCTTAAATAAATTTAGCACGGAGATACTGCAAACGTTAAAATGCATTTAATTAATTTATTTCTAATTCAATTAACTAAAATTCACTAAATTTTAGGAAAAGATATGATAAATAAATAAACAACTTTTGACATATTTAAAAAATCAAAATTCCAAATTTTGCAAAAATGTTTAATTTTACAGGGAGGGGGAGAACGTCGAAAACTCTTTCTACTGCTACGATTTTAGTATAAAAAGATGTTCATAACTGCTGCAAATATAGTCGGAAACCGAAAATCTCAGGCAGCCTCCAACTTATTATCCACCGCTCTCGCCAGAGTCGAAACCTGGTTCCGGCGATGGCGCATCCGTCCCAATCCTAACAAAACTCAAATTATCTTATTCCGACACCCACATCACTCCAAAAAAAGACACCAATCCTGCAACAATGTCCGCATCCGGCTCTGGTGGGAGGAACTCCGGCCTGCCGGTAGTGTCACCTATTTGGGAGTGATATTCACGTCCACTCTCAACTGAGGGACAGAAGTGAGACGGTGCCTTGTCTCTGTGCAGAGACGGCGCGAGCTCCTAGCTAGACTCCGAGGCAGCAGCCGCGGCTGCCATCCTCGCACCCTCCAACATACCTACAAAACTTACATCCGTCCAGTAATAGAATACAGATTTTTATGTTTCAGAACCATTTCACCATCCGACCTCGAGACCATCAGCACCAAGGAGCGGGCCATCGTGAGAGAGATACTGCGCCTGGACCGCTTCCACCCGTCCCGGGAGGTCTGCGATATGGGCGGCATCCCTCCCATAGGGGCCCGCATCGGAGGCATATGCGCCAGATTCGTCGCTCGCGCTATCGACGCCGACCGACCGCAGCCTCACAACATTAATACCCTCCGGACCACCAAGATGAAAATCGCCTACCCGCCAACCACCATCCTACAAAGCAGCATAACAGCCGACATCCAACTCCCAGACGACCTACAGGACATCCTAGACAATAGTCTGCTCGCGTACCGCCGACAAAACGACTGACCACGCCCACCACCACCGTGCACACCCTAACACAAACAATGTTTGCCTTAAACAATGTAATAAAACCATAACTTTTTCTTTTTCTTTTTTCTTTTTTTTTGTGAGCCCAAACATTGTAAACCAGGCTAAAGAGACACTTATAAGTCTACATATGGTCATGGTCGAATTTCGGGGTGTAATTACTGTACAAAAATTTTTTTTGTATTGTATTGCTAAACTGAATTTGATCAATAAACGTTGAAAATTGATTGATCGCTGCAAATAAAAGAAAGAACTGTTCTTCAATCATTCTTGAACTCAAGGATACGCTGAGTACAGTACTTCCTAGAAGAGGCCTACCAGGCAAACCCTCGTGCCCGAATACGTGTATCGGCATCTTCTTCAGGGTCGAATAAGCTTGCAACGCGTACATTTGTACTCATGACTACGTTGGGTACAGTACATTCCAACGAGATATCGAGCTTCCTAGGCAAATTTCCTTGTATCCTCTTACTATGGGACATGCTCTAGTCTAGAAGCACCACGTCCTACAGAAGTCACTGGTTTAGTCGCCGAATATTAAGCCGAGCTCCCTAAAACAAATTAGAATGGTTGCGAAATCAAAAGCGTTGAAAAATACTTAGATATCATTCTGATCCGAAAACGTCGATTCAAAAACCAATTTTAATCTGGTTACAATCACATCTCTAACTAATATTACCTCAGCAGATAATATTAAATCGCACCTTCAGTATCACTTGAATTATTTCAATGAAACACTCGAGTGAATTAAAAAAGCTACGCGATCCAATTCGCATTATTAATACCAACGTATTACGAATTGGAGAAAGAAACAATTTACTAAAAGCATGTTACCAAGCATTTTGTACTAACAACCGTTATATTCAGCCAGTCACTCCGCCTCCGATATAAGATACATAAAATGAATAGCACTCTGGCAGGTAATAGCAAAAATTAAAGAGCAAAATTTGAATCTCTGTAAATAAGTAAGAGTTAAAACGTGCAAATATAAAAAAAAATATCGTAAGTATAAACATTTACATTCTATCTTAATAATTATGCGCAATAAACAAATAACCATATGCTCAAATGTTTTAAGTAATAAAAATAAAATAAATCGCAGGGTAAATAGGAAAAAATCACAAAAATTGACAAAAATGTTGTATTTGCAATATCACGAAGGAAAAACATATTAAACAGGAGTAAAAGTTACTATAAAATCTTTTAGCTAGATAAAAAATAAGGAATTCCCCAGCACAATCTTACATAGAACATAGAACACAAGATATCTATAATAAAAGTTTATTTAAATAGACTACTATTAAACGCACGCGGAATGAGCAACAAGAAAAATTTGACTAAGAATCTCACGAAAGTGCAACTTTATGTAAAACTTGTAAATCACATAATTCAGCCAAAATAGGCAATAAATAAATTAAACAAAGGTAAAACGCATAAAAATATATATAGTGTGTTACAAATACCAAAATAAGGAATTCCTACATAATTAAATAAATACAGAACTCTGAGTTGCGAAAGGTTAAAATAAGCATAAAGTCTCCCATAACCATATTTTTTGTTATTTAGCTTAAATCGGACCCGACATCTTCACTGAATTATCCCAAATACAGTCTGTAAACGTCACAAAGCCGAAGTGATGTTATAGCAAATTGTGCCATCAAGTAGGGACTTTTGATAAACCTAAAGCGGTTTCTCAGAAAATTGTCCGTAAATCGAGTAACCGGAAGTACTTGAAGTGTTAATTGTGAACATATGTTCAAAACTGAATATAATATAAGAATGAAATTTTATATTTAAGTTTCCTATCTTCGACACATGCGAGAATGCCTGGAAGTGCCACTTTATTTTACCATTTTTAAGTCTTTCGCGATTTTCTCAAAAATGGATGTTTGTACGTACGAGAAAGTGGTGTGTTATTTCACACTAGATTTTTTCAGATGATTTAGTTCCTTAATATAGTTAATTCGAACTTCAACGATGTTCTATAGAAATAAGTCATTTTATAACGCGAAATATCAAACTACTCGAAATACTTAACTGCGGGGGTGAGATCGGTAATATAGTGTAAATTAATGTTTCTTTTTACAATAGATATAATGAGAGCTAACTGTCACACTTTTAAGGTCATCCGTTTAAGGAGTATGTGGCTTCTCAGATAGGATTCAGCTTCTAGTTAATCGGCGACAGATGGACCCAGCCTCCAAGTCAAGAGTGCCTACATTTTGTTTTAGCCGTAGTTGCGTCTTTGTTTGGGATCGAAATATACGTCAGTCGTTCGGTATACTAGATTAATCACTTACTATAGTACATTTGATTATCTAATTACCAGGTCTAAGACGTTGATTGATTGGAGGCGGTTAAGTACTCCAAGACCCGAATTTGCATATTAAAAACATTTGCAAATAAATCAGATGCAATTGCAGCAAATATCAGGGTAATTAGAGTATGTAATTGCTATAAATCAGTTACAGTAGTACTACCTCGGTTTTTTTTTGATTTCGGTTATCGTGATTTCGGCTTTCGCCGATTTGCGTTAAAACATCATTCTCTTTACTTCTGGGACATACTCCGTATTTTGTGATTTAAACTATCAGGCTGTTTTGCATTGAAATTATTTTAATACTGATTATAAATTAACATAAATTAACAATTAACTATTTTTACCTGTGGAAAGAAACCAAAAATTGTGTAGATCTGACTGGCACATGTGTTAGGTATATGGAAGCATGATACAAATTTGGTGGTCTTAACAAGGATAGTTAGTTCTTTCGTGGCTCGTCCTTTGTATTGATAAATTCTGCAGCGTATCAGAATTGAAAGTTATAACGCAGAAAGCTCAAAACATGAACTAAAGCTACAAAACTATGAATAATGGTGAACTTTAAGTAAGCTCACCCTGTATATACTTATTTGCCAATTATAGATATGATGTGCTTGAAAACTTAATGTCTAATAAGTGCATTTGCTAAATAATTTAAAATATCGAGGTAGCACTCTTTGTGGGACCCTTTGCATAGGATTTAACATTACTTTTCTTAATTTTAAATATTTTCGTTAGGATGCAATAATTCAAATAAAATTATTTAGTTACACCTTTTGGCTGTGAGGTTCTTAGTTACAGGATCTTAAAATTAGTTTGAAAATTAATATTATAGTTACGGAAATTTAACGGAGTACGCTCCTATTGGGTGAGAACGGCGCGATATGGGTATGCGCGAACGTCCTAGGTGTATCAGTGTGTGTTTGCTGTTGCCCATATACCGGCCTTCGCTAAGCACGCCAAATCTTTTATTAATGGTTTTGTAAAATTACTTTCTTTTGTTGCTTCGCCGTGATTGTGATCGTTATCGCTACGGGTAAGTGAGCTTGATTTGGGTTAATTAAATTGGAACTAATTCCTTTTCACTACCGTTAGCAAATGATGAGTGAAACATAAATTATCATTGACCTTTGTAAATATGGAAGAAAACGCAAATTATCAAAGGGGCAGATCTTAGTAAAATGGACTAGAATATTTCCGCCGTTAAATAATAAAATTCGGTCGTCTTCAGAATTCGAAGATATCTAAGTTTCAATCTGGCGTTCTTTTACATGTGGTCTGCCAAGGACAAAATGTTCTACTGCGTTCACGCTTCGATATATTATTAAGCGGGTTACTTTAACCCTTCTAGTTGTTTTATGACGTCTGCGACTGGGAATAATAAAATTAATCTACCTTTTCGTAACCATCAAAAAATAATGTTACAATTCGGATCCCTGTCATAAAAAAAACAATATCGTTATATTTTAGTTCCAGAAATAAAAATAAATAACTTTAAGAATTAAATTACTACCTACTGGTATTTTTCTAAACAAATTTAGTTTAACAAAATTTAAAGACTTGCCTTTAGTTGAACTTAAATAATGTGTTTTTTAAATTCATTTAAAATATTGTTTTTGGTAATAAAATGATACGGGTTAACGTAAACAGCGTAACTTTTGACTTAATATATTTTTATTCTTACCTTGTATGGTTTTCAAGCAATTTTACACTGGAAATTTTGTAAAGAAACTACGAATAAAGGTTAGATCAATATTCACTAGCATTTAGTTGAATTGGACGTTAAAGTTTCATTTGCAAACAAAAGTTCAAAGAGTAGAAATCCTTTATATAATTACAAGCAACTTTTTGTTATTATAGAAACTAAATAACTACATTTCATTTAAACTATTTCATTACAATATGTTTTTGTTACATTATTTAACTTCCAGAACTTGTAATTCTAGCACTTGTCAATTTACAATTTTGTGATATCTTTAAACAACCGACAATTGTTCCTTTCTCCTCTAATGTATTTACTATTAGATGAGGTATACTTAACACGTCAGCCATTTTGTCATTTCCGCATTTTGTAAATTTGCTTACTGTTATTCTTTTTTAATTCTGACGTTAGCGGAGAAATAATAACTTGCTTTTTGTTTTTGGATATCTGGTATGCTTTATTTTCAGGGGTGTTTTTGTAACATAATTTTTTAATTGAATATATTATCGGGTGGCCTAGCTCCTGTTAAGGCCAATTTTCATTTAACCTAGTTTGACAATTTGATGTCACGAAAGAGATAAAATCTAATTTTGCAGTTAGCTTTTTATTACCCGAGTTAGAAAAGGGAATAAATGTTTTCCTTTGTACTGAAGTAGCATTTCATTTCTTGGTTCCAAAACCTTTTCCTTTAGGTTAGGAAAGTATAGGTACCGGTAGGGACCTAGAGGAGACTTACATTTTGTCGATTGGGATATGCGTACAAGTTGGAAAGATGCATTTGACTGGCGTCCTTCTTTAGGCATACTATTGCTTCTTTCCTTAAGTATATCACTAAGTATAGTCGGAGACCAGGTCAAGCGTAACACTGCTCCCCCATGCCCCTATCCTAGTTATTATACTGAACCGAGCATCGGCAAGCTTTTTTTGTGCAACATCAACGATTGAATTGATGGTGGTAGATTTTCGTGGCAAGGAATATATTTAATACTAAGTCAATAAAAGAGTTCATAAATCTTTAACACATTTATGATTCACCGAATGAAAATTAAATAGAATTACATAACACTCACATTGTCGAAGCTTTACACAAAAAGTAAACAATTACAATTACAAATATTTTTACTCTACAAATTATGAATATGGATACCTGATGCCATTCGGGTAGCTACTTTAGCTGTTCAATGGTAGTTCACTACATTTAATAGTGACATACAGGTAACATGAGTAATTCCAACTTTAATGTATCTGAGCTCGTGGTTGGTTCTCAATACTAACCAGGAAAAAGGTACAAACGCCAAACTTATTTAATATTGCGTTACGATAGTGCTTTGTTCACAAATCAATTAAGATGATAAAGTAATGATGAACTTATTCAAGCTCGATTGTACTTCCACTTTGAATCGATTAGTGATGCCAATCACGTACAACAAAATATGACAATAATTGACCTCGGCGATTGCTTTGAAGTAAAAATGAAATTGGTAACTCACAGAAAGAACTTTGAGTAAAATTCCCTTTGTTTGTTGAAATTCGCACTTTAATAGTGGAAGAGGTTACCCAGAAATGACCGATATATTTATCTTTCTTTATTGTTCCTATAGGCTGCGGTGGGCCCAGATTCAAATACAATTTACTTTGTTTTCCATACGGTAATTATCTCGACACAAAGTTTAGGAAAATGCCAAATTAAGGCCGTGTAAAATAGAATTCACCTCACTTCCCAAACTTTTAACGAATTATGTCATTTTTAATATCTTAGAATTCTTTGTCGGTTAGGTAATCAACGTAAAACAGAAAACCACAACCACATTAGATTCTGCAATTGTTGTAGACATTCGTACACTTTTCCCCGACACATACGTTCCTTATTTTAACACAACCCTTGATGGTTGAACTTGAAGCGTAGACCAAGAAATCATCAGCTAGTTTTTGAAAAATACTACTACATAAGAACACAATTTCTCTGCTTAACCATAATTTGCAATGATGCAGTTTGCTTTTCCCGGGAACTGGGATTCTAAATAACCAATGTTTTTAACTGTAAAGGATTGTTAGAAAACAGATTTCTATATTTAAGATTAACGTAATAAATGAGTTAATCTACGAATACAGAATTTTTAATTACACAAAAAATTATTTAAGTTTTCTTTTAATTGAAAACCGAGGTTCAGAAGACTTTAGTTAATAACAAATGATGTACATACAAGTATGTGTATGTTTAATATTCTTGTAATGTAAATAAAAATGACGATGAAATAACTAATACGGCAATTACGTTTTTATATACATATAAGTAAAATAGTGACGGGATTTGTATTATCTTCAGGTATGGTATGGTATGGTACTGCAACAGCGGTATGCTTATTTTATGTAAGGTACTACAGAAAAGACGGATACTAACAGCGTTTGAGAAGGATCAAATTTGATTCACTCATTGGGTGAAAAATGAGGATAAATATTTTTCCAAAGTACATTTAGTAATGAGTTAAAGGTGGCGCATGCGTTTGGATAGGCAGGAAAACTGTTTTATAACTTAAGGTTTAACTAACTAACTTTTTCATTTAAGGAAATTCTAGACCAACAGCTATTATTTATAATAGACGTCCCATATATACTTTGCTTTTAAATTTGGTTTCAGCAAAACATTTTTAAAATAATGCAAACATTTGTTACATTAGCACAAAATAATTGATTTCGGGACCAGTAAGAGGTTTTTAGCAATCTTACGGGTCTCAAAAATGCATTTTTTTTGAATAAAAAATGCTGTTTTTTTCCAACCGC
>JAHWXV010405241.1:0-10903 GCA_024586415.1 Phrixothrix hirtus | reverse complement strand
CTGACGAGTGTAGTGGAAGACCAAAAAGAACATCAGACCTACCCCTACTCTGCCGATAACTTTAGAGCTAGACGGTCAAAGATTTTTTGTCACGTTTCTAGTAAATACATTCATTCGAATTGCTACGTGGCACAATATTTACAGTTTTATATTAGTTAAACACACTGTCGCATATGTATGATTACATTGACCTAGTCTTTCTGAAGTTAGAATTACTTCCAGTACTGATTTTGTTAAGTTCTTACTAATGTTACCTCAATAATATACTGTAAATTTCTTATTTTTATACTAATAGCTTTACCCAACTAACATATTAATATAAGTTATATTGCTGCCGCGCTATTTTATAATTGCCGCCATATTAGAGAACCAACTTTTGGATAACCTGTAAACTCAAATATGCTCCTTCTTTTATCGAATTTAATCAGTGTTAGGATCTCATGGTGCTATTTGTCGTAAATCTTTGTAAACTATGAAAATTAGTAACCATTCAAACTATTAGGAACAATATAATAAAATATTTTTTTCGACTCGACTTTGGCTAAAATGCAACAAAAATCCTTAAGATAAATAATAAATATTTGCAATTATAATCTAACGACTACAACGTTTAATTTTCTTGAAGGAATCTTTTTATGTCTCCTATGTAACACCTAGAGTATTTGTCATAGTTTTGGTGGGTTCGTGCAGTTAAATATAAGACATAATGTGATTTCTGCAATTTTACCTACTATGGGCGGCAGAATTTGCAATGACCACAAATCCAAGATATTAAATACTAAGGTTAGATAAGACTGTAGCATTCGAATTCGCCTACTTAGACGTTGCTTTGTTTAACCGTTTACTTTTTATTCTGGGCAAGAAAACAGCTTTTAATAATAACGAATTTGGCGAACTGTGGTTTTGCAAGCAATTGAAAATTTAATTCTAAAGATTTATGATTATACAAGGCTCGTCCATAAAGTAAACGACGTTTTGGTATAACTAAGAAAAACAAAAGATACCATCACAAAACTATATTTACAACATCACAGCACCTTAATCTATTTTTCGATGTAATCGCCATAGCTGTCAAGGCACTTGTTGTTTCGTGTAACCAGTTTTTTGACACCGACCTTGTATTTTTCAACCGCGAAAGATCGGTGCTATGATATTACTGCTTCTTTGAGGTCTTCATCGTTGTCAAACCGTTTTCCGCCTAAAGGCTTCTTCTCTTTCGGAAACAAATAAAAATCATTTAGTACCGGGTCAGGGCTATATGGAGGATGCCCGAAGATTTCCTACCTAAGTCTTTGGAGTTTTTTCGGTGTTCGTGCACTGGTGTGAGGTCGAACATTATCGTGGATCAAAACTGTCTTTGACGACAACATTCTGCACCTTGTGTTTTGAATGGAACGCCGAAGGCGTTTCAGACTTCCAGCGTAGGCCGCTGAGTTTATTGTTTCATCTCTTGGAATGAACTCCAAGTGGATTCAGTCCCAAAAAACCGTTGCCATCGATTTGTTGGTTATAAAATTTGGTATTTCTTTTGTAGATCTTGAGGGCGAATTCGAGTGATGCCATTGCATATATTGACGCATGGTTTCCGGCGTTTTGTAAGAAACCCAAGTTATATCTCCCGTTACAATGCGGTCGAGAAATTTGTCACCATCGTTCTCGTATTGAGTCAAAAATTCAAAGGCGCTCCCATTCATTTCGTTTTGTGGGCATCCGTCAACACCTTAGACACGCAATAAGCACAAATGATTTTGTAGCCCAGGTACTGTGTCACTATTTCATATAGCAGAAATCGTGAAATTTGTAAAAAAGTATCATGTAATACGCTCAAAGTGAAACGCCGGTTTTCCTGAAGCTTTCCTTCAACTTTCACTTTCAATTTGTCAGTAATGAGTGATGACATCGTCGTACACACTAGTTCTTCCTTGGTTAAACATTATGCACTATTTTCTCACTGAAGACTCGTTTATTACATTTTCACCATAAACTTGCTTAATTTGCCTATACATTTCGATAGGCCGAACATTTGGTGCATTCAGAAGCGAATGACACTACGCACTTCACATTTGGGATATTCTATTGGCATAGCCATTTTGAATGATCACAAAGCACACAAGCATAGCCACACCGTAACAAAACTCGACTCACACTGAGGCGTGGACCCGAGCTGCTTGGCGCACATTCAATCGCGGTGATGGGGATCGGTGCTGCGTGTGATGCGCAAACGTTCTTTAGTTTCTAGACGATCCTCGTGTAACGCTATGCTTTTCTCTAATTACGTCGCGGGGAAAACTTATTTATATTTTGCTTTTCCAGGCAGTAGCGTGAGGCCAGGTTCTTTCTTTACAGGACTTTTCTTTGAAGGAGGACTTTGTCGTTCATAGCTAGCTAAATTAGTTGATAAATAATAAGGCAATAAACCTTCATAAGTTATATATTACAAATAAAAACATCTGGATGATTAATTATAAATAAATATTATGTACAAGATGAGTGTGGAAGGTTCAAAATAGTTTTATACAAAATAATAATGAAAGATTCAAAACAATTACGTAAATGTTCCCAAAAACTAAAACAAATATGTGCAAAGTGCACTAAATGAAATGATCATTTAGCTGTTCTTTTGCGTCTAAAACAATGGCAATTAAATATTGAATTTTGATTCGTAAAGCTCAATCAATGAATCTATTTAATTGTTGTTGATGGCAATCGGTTTGTTTCGGATAGTGTTAATTTTAGCAATGGACGGATGATACTACTGGATTGTTTATCAATGAAATTAATTAATTAGAACTTCTTATAAAAAGGCTATCAATCAACGATAATCAATTTCTACAGGCCTTAAATAAATTCTAGAATGTTTGTGGAAGTTGTCTAATAACGGATCTCGCATCGATGTTGTTTACATCGATACACAAACGATTTTTAATAATCGACCTAAAGGATTTTATACATTTCTGTCACCTTTTGCGGTCTGAATACCTCGTAACTACAGATTTTATAGGACGAGCAACGGAAGGCTACGTTTACAAGCTCTTTATGTGGGCCTGTCAGATTCCTCCACCGAGTTGTTGGTGCAACTGCGGCGACTTAAATAAGGCAAGCCTCGCACAATGTGTGATAGTGATTTTCAGGATACTTCCGTTATCTTATCCCTCAAGCAACTGTTTAACTGAGAGATCATGACTAACCTTCATCGGCGATGCCTGTTGCCCAAGCAACAATGCTCAGTCGACGACAGCGGAAAGGTTGAGCAACTTACAAGCGAAAACTAGGTTTGTCGGCTCGGTTATATATATATGAAGTTAATATTTTTTTAAATTTATCTATTTGTCAAAAAAATTTACGTTAAAATATATATATATATATATATATATATATATATATTTTAAATCAGAATCGTAGTTTTCGGCTTCATGGTTGAAATCGAAGTATATCTTAAGCGATGAACGATGAACCTCTTGACAGACGGTGTACTAAGGTAATCAAACCTCTTTACACCTACGCCCTGAACGTGTAAATGTAACTTCACTTGACAAATGGAGTACCAAGGTTCAATCTCACAAGTTCCATCTGAACTGGCCTTTGAAGAGGTTATTTTGTCGTCAGAACGTGTACACATGCCGACAGCCCTTCCTGGGCGGTGATTGGCTGCATCTTCACTTAATTTTGGAAGATGCGAATCAACTCAGGAAGGACTTCTATGAGTTTTACCATTCCCTCTGCAAACGTGTTGCACGTCTTGGTAGCTCGTCTTGCCTGCAAAATTTTTACGGCGTCAAAGCTCGTGGAGGTGGTATTCGATTTCGAGGGTGCTGGTTGGTTTTCGGCGGTGGTGGGCGTGGCCAGTCTTGCTGTTGCCTGCACCTATATCAGGCCTGTCCTAGTGGTTCGTTATTTGGGGCGATTGGGACACGCCAGGATGGTTGTGTGCGCACCCTCGTAGTTTTCTCACTTCGCTGGCTCTTATTCGGCCTTTTTGCAGTCCTCCGTGTCGTGATAGCCCCCGCACTTTACGCATGTTGGTACTGCGCCGCAGCTTTTTTGAGTATGGCCAAATAATTGGCAGCGGTAGCATTGCATGATTGTCTTTGGCTTGCGCAGTAACTCGATTGTCAGACACAGAGCTAGGACAGCCTTTACGTCGTATATTGCCCTTCCATCGTTCGATTTTACGACCTACAGGTAGTGTAGAGGTATAGGCATCTTCTATGGGCCTTTATTCATCCTACGGACGGTTTGGACGGTGATTCCCTGTCTTATGAGGTTGGATTTGATGCTATCGCACCCGATTTCTACCGGGAGGCCACGAATGACAACCCGGAGTGGTTTTTAGCTGTTGAAAAGGAACATATGGAAGGGTAGTTCCTTTTCTTTATATAGGTGGCGACCCTTGAGTGATCGTTGGCGGTTTGTAGGTGAATCTGAATTCCTTTGGACAGATTATTTGCTCTTTCGATGATTACCCCATATGATGCAGGTCTTCGGATACTTCCATCCAGAGGGCTTTGTTTCTTAAGACGATAGGCGGGACTTGTTCCTTCTTCTTCCTGGGAGTTGTCTTTGTTTCTTCTTGACTTTGTTCAGTCGTGGCCAGTGGACTGAACTTATTTGATGTCAATACTGTTACCTTGGCCGCTGGCCCTAGGGGTGGCTTGGTTGAGGGATTTTCGCTTCTTCCCCTTTTAGAAGGAGAAGCCGTTGTCTTGAGTGGTCATAGGTGTTGGTTGAATAACCTGGTTTTCCTTCGAGGATGAGTAGTCGAGGATCTCTTTTACCATCCTCTGGGCGTTTTGTTGTGCGTATCCGAGTTGCGCTGTGGGTAGGTTATTGCTTTCTTCTTGCTCTTCCAGTAGCTGTCTTGCGCGAACTAGACCTGCGGCGAAGTATACTTTTAGTTGGTTGTATAGATCTTGTGGTAATTCACGAATTATTGTAGGACTTCGATTTAATTTTGTTAACTCCCTTGCTAAGATTTTGTAAGAGGTGATATCATCGGTTGGCACTGTCAAACACGTTATAAATTAACGCACCATCGAACACCACTTGCGGAGTTTGATACTGCAACCGACCCACTGCAACAAGCTAAAGGTGTCTAAGTTACAGTATCTAAGAGTATACATGAGTGACCATCAAATGCGTGTGTATCTGACGGCAGCCCGATGCACTATCTATTCCGATGCACTCTCTATTCACGTCCTGAAGGATTCACGACCTCATGTTTAAGTATTTGCAACCACAGTTAGCGTATGACTCCGCCCACTTTTTCAAGTGAACGAAGTCGCACTTTGCTGTGGTTCCTACCCACGGAGGTTTAGAATCGCATTGGGTCGCCCTGGACGGTTTCCGGAGTCTTCCTTGTAGTATCCTAACCCGGCAATGAGGGGGTTGTAGCTATCCTGAAACAAAGAACATCAATTAACGGCCTGATCGTGGATAAACTGCTGGATTTTAGGAATGATCAGATTAATATATCTTAAGCGTTCTTGCGTCGCTCTTTGTATACTAATTTAGGACGCAGTATCTTTATTCCACTAGCGCAACTTATTTTGTTTTTCATTCTTGCGCTTTGCAATGACTTCTTGTAGCTTGTTAACACTTAAAATGATAACAACTTATTTGATATATACAATTACGTAACTTATTTTGACTAAATACATTAATTGTAGTTTGTCTAATTCTAATTAGGCAAGCTACTGGATTTACAAACATTTATATATATAATTTATTATTTTAATTATTAAAGTTTCCCGCACTCCGCGAATTCTTAAAGTCTTTTACATTGTTTTTTAACTTAAATATAAATAATATTATAACGCGCGAAACTATATCAGTTTTTTATGTTATATGCGGGTACTTTTATACTTGTATATTATAGATTGTAAGAATTACAAGCAAAAGTAATCTTACGAATAGTCCTTCATCTTACGGGACACGCCCAGTTATTCGAAACTTCTTAAAAATCCCATTCATTTGTCAAATCCATGAATCTGTCGCCTTTTGATGTCATATTATAACAAACAACAGTTCGTACAAGAGTTAGAAGGGTTAAAGAAATAAGACAAAGCTTGTACGCTTTACCAATAAAAATTAGAATGAATGATTTTTCAATCAGTTTTCAGGAGTACAAAGGCTTATAAAATCGTTCCATACTAGATTTCAATTAATTTAGTTAAATACTGATTTATGCAAAATGATAGCTGTTATATTGTTGTTTTGTAACAGATAAAAATCTATGGAATGTTAAACAACAACACATGCTAGCTAAACGGAGGTTCATTGACATATATCTACAGGAATTGGGATGTTCGATTTACAAACTAAACATAAACGTATATATGTAATATATAATAACAATTTTTAATTTCATATAAAATATCATGTATCACAAATTCTCTATCATCAATCTTACAGGATCTATTGCTAGCTAAGGAGAGATCTCACTTGACAGCTTGAATAGATAATTGTTTATTATCCACTCAATTAATCTTATAGTAATAACTCTACATGTAAATATAGATATCTTTATTTGTAAATTCTAAACCATTCTGTCTTTTGAACTAATTGAACTCCTGGATCTTCAGCCAAGGCCGTACAGGTTTTTGTTATACAAGCATCCTTGACTTGCCGAAGTAACTCATTAATACAGATTTTATTCCCTTGCTCTGGGAAATATTTTCCCGTCCACAGAAGAAAATCTCACTCAGAGGTTAAAACGTGGTTGCATAAAATCTGCCTATTTTCGGATACAGTTGCTAACGAGTTAAATATATAACTTTCATTAAAATAAAACAACTTTAAATTTGCAATAAAAATGTAAAACACTTGAAATAAATCAGGATGATTATTGAAATCACCAACACAATTCTTAACGACCTTCCTCGTTAAGCTTATGGCGGAAATGAAATCGTTTTCTGTTAATCATTGACAGAACAAAATAACCATAGGGTTAATATAGATGTCAAACTTTTAATAAAGTGGAGCACAGAAGATCTTCTTTAACAGAATTTTGGTAACTAAACGAAAGTTCCGACTTAAAATATTTTATAGATATTAAACTGTTGAATGAATATGTTAAAATCTACATTTGAAGTTTACTAAATAAGCATTCTTTTGGTTACGGAAAATACAAACTAGGCCGTAACAGCGTCAATCTATAACTTAATGGATAAATATAATTAATTATTTCGAGGCGGTAAAACGAATATTTCTAGGAGCCTCTCTAATCGCAGACACAAGGTTATAGGTACAAATTAAAACACATGCACGACGTTGTTAAACGCCCTTAAACTTTCTTTTTGAATGTTTCACAACTATTATATTGCGTATTTGTGGATATCACCAGAAGATAAGACTAACAAACAATCGATCTTAAAATCAAATCATAGTAATTAATTTTAATATCACTGAATTGAAGAAACTCAAATAAATTTTAAAACGAAAAACGTGACCAACGCATTCTTGGAAATTGCTTTAAAATGTTGTATACCGAACTATTTAAATTGATTTTTACAAAAATTCGAGAAGCATTTTTGTTAACCATTCTGCTTGTTTCAATCTCAAGAGATAATAGACCGAAAACAAGTAGTGCTCTATCCCTTTCACTTTCCAATGTCTCCTATCAGAATTCGAATAAAGTGCTACGCCAGTGGTTCTCAATAAATTAATTCCTGGTATAACATTTTTGAATGAATATAAATAAAATTTGTTGTTAACAAATTCGTAGTTAGTAATTAATCAAATATGAAATTAAATCAAATCCTGGCCTCGCACGAATGGAGAGTTACAATAGTCGGTAAACTTTTAGCGTCCACAAACGTAAAAACGGGGATTTGGATATCAGATTAATAATCGTTGGATGTTTCATTATTTATAAGTGTATTTCAAAATTTATTAATTGCTCTCGACATTTTATTTTGACAAATTCAGGTGCAGTTGAAGCATGCAATTATTGATTACCTGAGCTTTATAAATATTGAGTAGCAGCACGTTTCTCGCTCTCGACTTAAACTTACCTATTAATGTTACAAAGGTTACTTCAACTTAAACTCTAAACTTAAGCATACTATTTTCAGAAATTAGTGTACATAATGAAACAAAAAGAAATATTAATGGTTCGGTGTAACTAACAAAGTAATGAAAGTTTTAAGAGTCATAGAAATTGGCAAAAGCTTAGGATATAAAGGGAAGGGTATAATATCGTTTACGTTTTCTGCTCCTAACAGGATTCGATCGATAAGTGAACAGACGCTATAGGTATTTTCATAAATTGATGCTTAGGTTAGATTAGGATAGATTATGTAAACTTATCAGCATGTAATGGACTTAATAAAATTTAATGATGAACATTTAAACTTTACACTTTATGGATGTAAAATGAATTTTGCACTTCATTGAACATTATAATCTGATGTGATGTTTCGTGAATCTAATATGCTATTTTTATGCGATAGTGTTGAGAAAACGAAGATCAGTCAATGGTGCAAAATAAAACCATTTTTCTATGTTTGCATTTTACATTATTGCGTAGGAGTGGATTGACTGAGGAAACATTCAAATTTCCCTGTGGAACGATTGTTTTGAATATCGACGCTGTTTTTAAAACATGTACTTTTGAGCAGTTTTGTATGATAATATTATTGTAAGCTGAAAAATCTTTTTAGCTTTCGTCGAAATGAACGTATTTTAAAAATTGCGTAGAAGTGCGAGGTTAATATAATAATATAAGTTCATTCAGTCCAGAATATTAAAAAAGAATGACGACAAAGTAGGATGATTACATTTTCTTTCCGTTGCTCTTTCAGTAGATGTAATTACATCTTTTGTGTTGCGAAATAACCGGATAAGAGTACGTATTAAAGTAGAAAATATGCTTTGATGCTATTGAAACTGTGAAATTGAGGGTCAGAACAAATACTAATAAAAAACACTAATAAAATGTTTACAGCGCTTTTTATGTGCGTTAAAGAATGCTAAAATTAGATGCTTTAAATAATTGAAAATTGACGAAATCCTTACCTTCCCGAAACATATACGACATTTTTATGCTTATTACCTTATTTGGCTTTGCTGCGAATATTTAGAAAGCAAAGTGCTTTTCCGAAGTGTAGTGGCTACTTGAAATTTGTGGCAAAATAAACAGGTACCTAATATATAGCAAACTGATATATATTTAAAGAACACATTTTCTACCAATTGGAAACATAAAAACGCCATTAGAAGAATAGATTCAAAGAGAAAACTGACACTCACGTGCTATTGGACATTACTGTGAAGCACTGGTAATGGCATGCTTGCGACTGTCCAAAAATAGAAAATGTTTTCAATTGAATATTTTCAAATTTTTCAATTATAGAAAGAAAACAATATTCGAGGAAGAAAAATTAATTGTAGACTGAAAAAGTTGTTCTAATAAAACATTAATAAATTTAATTGTTAATAAATGTATTCAAAAACTGTTCAGGCATCCTTTTTACCAAATAGTCAAATAATAGCCATATAATTTCCCGAAGTTAGACACAAAAGCGTGGGGTTGAATATTGTATTTATAAATTAAATCTTGCCTCTAGGGAAACAAAATTTAATTTAATGGTTTTAAATGGCAAAATTTCCTTTTAAACCATAATTGTAACAGGCTTCCACTCATTTATGTAGTACACAATAAATTTAAGTTAACTGGCTTAATTTCGATTACAATATGAATTGAACTTAGCTTGAACAGGAATGCTCTTAAATTAACCATTAACTCAGCGCTTAGTAGTCACAACTTAGAATACAAATGTATACCTACCACTTAATCACCAGGTCTAAGAATAATTTCAACTAATATACGGTATCTAGGGATTTATAGGGCTTTAAGTTCACAATATTGTGACTTCCTATAATGATCTTATTTTTGTTCTTAAACAAACAGTAATTCTGGGTCACTTGCTCAGAACCATAATGTAATAAGAAAAAAATTAATTTCAGTACTTTCAGAGAGATTATAGGAAGCTTGTTCGTATTGGAACAGCATCGAAATTAGTTTCAACCTATTGGTATGCTTTATTTTGCGTTTTTAAGCATGCGAAGGTAATCGTTCGTAATACAAGGTAGGCAATGAATTTGATTGCTTTTAAATATATATTTAAAAAAAAACATGATAAGCCTGATCCTAATATTTATTTATTTAGTTGAAATACAATAAAAGGGGAATTATTTTTTAAAAATAATTTCGTCCAAATGACCGCCGTACGCCGTCTCGATTTCGGCATTCTTTAAAACGTGCACGGAAATTTTCGATAACGCTTCAACACAGTATCCTTACATTTAATTGGAATCAGAGCCGCTAATTAGTGGGTTTACACGTGACTCTTCAAATGTCACCACAAAATAAATCCATGGGAGACAAATCGGGTTTCCTGGGTGACTACGGAATGTTGGCTTCCTTAGAAAACAGTTTTTGGAAAAATTTATTTAACTATCGGCAAAGACGCGTTAGTTTGGTGAGTGGCTTCATATTGTTCCATCTAGGTGTATAACGGCACGAAAGAAGCCTTACACCCGTGAGCTTGTCAAAGATGGTAATTTCCCCCGGCCACCACAGTGGAGTTTGGGGAAGTTGTACATTTTCGATGAAATCAATTAAGCAATAACGCATGTGGCAGAAACACCAGTGTTTTAGCAACGGCCGGAAAAGCTACAGTGGAGCGAGACGTGGTTCTCCTTATACTTCGAAGCTAAACACTGTCGGGAAAATAGGTCTAAATCGGTAAATTTGGGCGCCACTGTTTTCAAGACTACTGCAGGCAGGTAATGTTTGAAGAGCACCCTGTATATGTCAAGATCTAATTGACCTTACCTTATAAACGGAAAACAGACGCTACGGTACTGCAGTAACGGGATTTAAGACTGAAAGAGAATCCTT
>JAHWXV010405230.1:0-13386 GCA_024586415.1 Phrixothrix hirtus | reverse complement strand
ACGAGATTCATCACTGACGGACGCACGACCACGACGAAATTCTGCAAACCAATTGTGAACAGTCTTTTCTGATGGTGCTTCATTTCCAAAAGTTAAACGACGCGATTCTAAGCATTGTTGGTGAGTTAGGACTTTACGAATAACGTATAAGATCATCCAACGAAAACCTTCACGAGTAATTTCCATTTTTTCACAAAATTATTTTCTTTAAACGCGCACTTTAAACAAACTACTCTGTCAATTTCGAAGCTGCCGCTTATTTTGCAATATAACATGTCAAATTTTACGAATATGGCAATAACTTATTACACTAGCGACATCTAGTGGTCATTTGTAACAACATAAAAGGCAACCCTCGTATTATTTGCTGAAACAGTTTCATTAGAATTCGTTTAATTTCGGAAACATATAAGACTGAATTGAACTGAAACGGTGTTGTGTTATAATTAATTGAATGAACCATATGGTATATTTATTAACTATTCCCAAAATTAAAACGATAGTTATAATTATAAATTAATAATATACGTATTACATGTTGATTAATTAAATAAAAATATTGTGAAGGTAGACTCTGTTATTTAACGTGACAGTTATCGGTTATACAGTTATTATTAATCCCTGAAAACTGTTCCATTAGAGGTGAGATGGTTTGCTTAAGAAGTAATATAAATAAAATAAATTAACACAATATGGAAGCCGTCTTTCAAACAGCTGAAATCATTAACTTTCAAAGAGTATTAATTAAACTCCCTAGTTTAATATTGAACAAATAATATGAAATTGTGAAGTTAAAAGCTGTAATCAAGATTTGGAATAACAATTCTATGTTTTGTGTTAATTTTGAAAACTGAAACACTTAAACAAGGATCTAGATTCGGTATAATGATTCTAGTATTTCCTGGTAAATTTTATAGATAGAAGTAATGTATGTAGTTTTTAAATTTTGTAGATTTGAATACATAATTGTACCGTCATTAATATTTTATATACTATTTTCTCTAGTAAAGTATTCCATTTAAAGAAAAATTAGAAATCTTAAACGCAAGATTGAGATTATTAGCATGCCGTTTCAAGATGAATATTAATAAGACCAAAAAATGTTTCTTGGTAATTTTTCTATAGAATATAATCATGATACCTATTAGATGATTGTCAATTATTCATTATTAAGATTATTAATCAATTTCTTGCTACCATTTAAAATTATCCGCTTGAGACAAGATTTATCATCAAAATGTCAGATAAAAGTGATTATTCTTGTTAGAATATTCCTTAAGATGAAACTGTTACGTCTTACTTAAAATTTTCAAACAGGCACGCCGGCGTTGGAGGTATTCGCTAAATGTTGTAACTATAGCTTCAATATTGATGTATCTATGAGTTATTTAAAGAAATAGGGGTAAAGATGTACCGGAATCTTATTCCAAACTTTAGGGACATACTACTATGTATTATCATAGTATATTTAATTGGAAGCAAACATTTCTAATAACGTAGTAGAAATTCTTCGCTTCACAAAGCAAGTTCTTACGTAAAATAACCTCTTCATCAAATTGGATAAATCTGTTATATGAGTAAAAACATTGACTCAATACAAATCTTCAAATTGCCTGGTTTAGAACTAACAAGGAAAGCATCTCCGGTATCCGACGCCAATTGTGATGAAATTTAGATATAATGTAGACAGTTAAAATATAAGAAAGATCTATTTTTTTATTTGATCCAAAGTGGTTTTATGGGGTAGGAAGTTGAAGCTTTATGCGACAATTTTGGCAGTTCACAGGATGCAGTAGACCGATTTGATTGCAAAAAACGCTAGAATAATCGCATTCAACCCCAATGAAGGCTTAATGCTTTTCAACATTTTCAACTTGCTTCAAGAGTGAAAACTACCCTTAAGAAAAATATAAATAGACAAATACTCGCCATAATATAAATAAATTTATTTAGAAAAATACTTCTAGAGGGTTTCACAATAAAGTAAAAGTTTTTATGCCTTTTAATCAAAAAATTTTAAAAAGCCACTACGGCTAAACATATCTTAGCCATTTAACTGTAATTGTTGCACTTTATATCTATTTCTTTTAATTTCAACATAAAATTGTTTCCAATGAGAAATATATTTGTAATATTACACCTATATTCATAGTAAGCAATTCTGAAGCGGCAACAACCGTCTTAATTCGACATATTTATCTATTAACACTGTGGAGTATTACTACTGGAGGAGATAAGAAAAGCTTAACAGATAAGGCTTTAAAACCCAATACTTAATGAGAAATATTTGTCATATTATATTTAGACTATACCAAACAATTATGAGCAGGCAATGACCCTCTTAATTCAGCGTCATGTTGTAATACTCTATGAGATAAGAAGGAAAGTTTAATAGGTAAGGTTTCAAAATCCAATACTTATTGCGATATAACCCCTTAAATATGATTAATTGGTAAGCGTTTTTCCAGTGTTATGCAATTACATTTAGGTTATAGGAAATATATTCCAACACATTGACACGGTTTTATGATGAAGGGTATGTTATCGAAATAAGGAAATACATGTAAGGGGAGCAATATCGATAATTTAACCTACATCTTCACTATCTACGCCTATATTAGAATATAATGTGTAGGCAGGTATGGGTATCTCTATTATTGGTGAAATATAAAGTTGCGGTTTTCGAGAGCCTGCGCCAACTTTTGAGAAATTTACAACGTTGTAAATCAAATATCGATGTATCCTGTTTCCAAAATATAGGGCGAAAATGAAAAAAATGCCGTTTTAGAACACTTTCCCCATTTACTTCATTTTCTAGGATATTGGAAAATGAAAACTTTTCTTATACAGTTTTTTACGTAAAATCCAGTGGGGTAGTGCAGCAATTTCTAGGAATAAACTTAGTTTTTTTAATGGAACAGCTGTATATTTTTCAGTGCTTTAAATTACCAAAAATTGAATTACCGAAAATATAACATACTTGGTATGTATTTAAATCATTTATCCTGAATTTTTTACTTACTATAAAATCATATCTTTGGTAATCTAGGGGTACTAGTGAAAGCATCCTAAAACGATTTTAAGTACCTTTATTTAATTACCCTTCATGTTCAAAGTTTTAATAACAAACGTTGTAGACGATAGTTTTTTAATCAAATTTGCATCGTGAGAATGTCAACCATTTTGAACATTTTTTTGATTTGGTTTTGTAATCGTTTGGTAATTGATAAACTTCCGGCTACAATGATTACTATTAAAATGTTTGATAAGAAAACGAGTCCAACAATGCGGTCACCAAAGATACCGGTCTAAGTATTTCTCTTTTATAAATTTTGAGAATAGACATCACTGCATAACTTCGGATTAATAACTGGTCAATGGCTACAAATATGGAGAATGACCGTACCATTCACGAAAAAGTACTTTCGTTGAAAACCAGACGTTAAATACGAAAGCTAGATTGGTCCACACTCGATCAACTATTATCTCATAAATCTGTAAACGGCTACGTTTACAGTGTATTACTCTTATAATGTCTGCTGTAACGTTTTAGTTACGTTTTGTATTACAAAATATAGAAATTTAGATGGATCATTCATATTTAATTACTACAATAAATATTTTGCATTTCAATATTAATCTAACACGTCCAATCATTTTTTCAAGTTATTACTCTAAGGTTACGGAACGTTGACATTGTGTTTTCGATTTATATTCCAGGCTATTGAATCATACTTTAGTATTCGATTTATCTTCTATTTTAAATTCTACAGAACACTAACTAATTAGTAGTACCTATGTAAATACTAATTCTTCATATTTAGTTTTATATGGATTGATTAATATAGGTGAATTCGATTAAATTTTTATTCTGAAGTTTAAATTTCGTATTGTTTCGGGAAAACCGAGTCTGCTTTCGAAATCATGGGTAATGATACTTCATTTTCTTCCTTATTAACTAAGCTTCACAATACAATGCACGTATAAAATTATCATCCGCTATATTTCATTATTCTTAGTTTAACTTCTTCGAAATCTTAGGCATGTGTTGATTTGCAATCAATCCAGCATTTTTATTAATTGAATTTCAGTGAATTTTATTGTCAAGTTAACCTGTCCTTCACTAATTTTTGTGAAGGTTTCAGGAGAGCTAGATGGGTGGAGGAGTTGATAATCCGAGCATTCCCTTTTGAGTGACTCAGAATTTACTAATTAATTATTGAATTTATCTATAGATTAAAATTGTAAATCAATTTTGGAAAGCATCTTTAGGGGAATAATGTGGGGTAAGTAACTTTAACTTTGTATATGGTTTGTGTTATCGGCGAACTTCAATTAGAGGACATCTTAGGTTTAGCATATATGAAACTTTCTTGTTCCATGTGTAAGATAGAATAGGATATGCACAGTTTTTGTTGACTCGGCTCTTTATGAACGACGAGGCAATTTCCTAATTAATTAATTGATCTCTGATCGATTTATATTTCAATCTCAGAGGGTTTCGATTTATGACAGTTGATCACTCAGTTTTTAGTCCTGGCTTTTAATTTTCAATTTTGATTTCAAATTCAAATAGGGTTGGGCTTTTCAAAATTAAGGGTTTTAAATATTTAGGATAAAACAAGAAATTAGCTTCTAAATTAAATAAATTACATTCATTAAATTTTGTTATTGGGTTTTCATCAAGTAATATAAGTTTTACATTTCAATTATTATGTTGGCATAAATTTTAGCCGGGCAAAAATTAAGAATTCACATAGGTAACAGTAATTAATTGTCGTGCTAACTTTTTTTGACATTTGACATTCTCTTACATATTAAAACGATTACTGCTTCTCTTTTCTCTTTCTATAGGTTTGTTCGAACAAACATTTGTGTTTTACAGAAGTCAGTTTCAGTAATTAAACTGCAATCACGGAAGCATTCTGTAAGTTTGAGATTGGACCAAGTTGACACAACAAACGTAGCAATATCGTAAGTATGCTTAAAAATTGCTTGATTATTTACTAAATTATCATTGCTATTAAACGAGATTGTTCATAAGACTACGTATAAGCAATATCAATTGTAACCTTTTGAATTTTGATCGATTTTGTAGTTTATATTGTTATTTAATTCATTCTGTCCTTATTTTTATACGAGTTATCACTCCTGCTTCTTGTACAAGGCAACTACAATTGCGAAGTATGTCTTTTCTATTCAATTTCATCCTTTTATTATATTTAAGGGCGGGGAAATTAATTTTAATTTGACTGGCGCCCTTTCGAGAAGGCTTACTAAACAATTATTCCTATAACCCACATCCTGGGATACGAGCTAGTTTTTATAAGTAAACTTTTTATTGTATTATTGGATCGTAATTCCGCTCTTTTCCTTCTCTTTCTCCGTAACTTTACACTGCGGTTATGATGATGTGCAGTTTGATAAACGGTATCTCGTGGAAATGGCCCGTTTCTTCGCTACCATTACGCCACGACCGTCTTGTCGTTGACCAGTTTGCTATCGACCGGTTTTCCGCATCTCATTTTGCCGCGGACTTGTTTGCAGTGGGCCGCTTTGCCGCGAATCGTTTTGTAGCGGTCCATTTTTTGTCAAGCTCGTTTAATTGCAGGCCATTTTGCTATAGACCAATTTCCCGTGAACCAATATACTATTATAATAAGCAGATATATTTTAAAATAGAGCATCCTATTTGCAATCTTTAGAAGCAACTTAAGACCTACTAGGAAATAATCGGTAGCTCTTCTAAAATATACCTTTTCTATACAGAGATCAAAATTCGATGTTTGAATAGGTAATCTTGGAAAATATAAGTGTTACCAAGAAGCTAATATAGAACTCTCGATCTATTTTTTCGAGATAAGCTCAACGGCAAAAATCAGAATCCGCTACCGTCTTTTGTTTTCGAGCTATCAACAAAAATTCGAAATGTCAACTTTTCAAAACTCTTTTATTTCTGAAATTAAAAAAATTATTTACGCACTTTTTAAAGCAGAATTAACTGGCATTAGCAGATTTTAAATAACATTGTTCATTTTTATGTTATAACATAAAGTTGTGTTTTTAAATATAAATCTCTGTTGGCTGTTACTTACTTTAATGGATTATTTTATGTCTATTTCAGAAATACATAATATGTAGGGTATAGGATTTTACTCTATATATAAATAAATAAAAATCTATTTTAAAATAGTGGCCTGGGCCACAGCTTTTATTTTAAATGATGTCAAATTAATTGTCAGTAAATGAATGCAACTTTCATGTGCGATACCAATTCCTAAATATTTTTGATAATGATGAATTTTGAAGATCAAGAAAAATATGACATGTTCGAATGTTTTATTCAAAGTAATGTCAACCCTTATGTTGCATCTGAGACATACTTTAATCGCTATCCAGAAAGAGGGCAACCTACTGAATCTATTTTCGAAAGATTGAAAACTAACTATATGGTTCACTTAATATGCCGAGATCAAAACACTACAACATGAAAAATGCTGAAGATGTTGTTATAAATCTAATTGGACCTGTGGTGGCCATTCCGTTAATTTCAAGTCGAACAAATTGAGGTTGAATCCGAAATTTCCAGTCAGCGTGTTTTGAAGTGCTAAAGAATCATAAATGCAAACCTTATTTAGTATTAAAACAGCATCACTTGGAACCAACTGATTATTAGCAACGTTTTGATTATAGAAACGTAATTTGCAGGGCAGGAATTTTTAATAGGCATAATGAGCACTATTGATCCGATGCGAGTCTTCATCATTCTGTTGAAGTTCGTCGTTCGGTTCTAATGTTTGGTATGTTGTACAAGAGAATCGCATTCTATTTTACCTCATTTTCGATGGGACTCTTAATAGTAAACGTTATCAACAAATTTTAACTGACCATATTGAAGAATACATTGATAATTTGCCTTTACTTGAAAGAGGAAATATATTTTTTCAACACGATGGCGCGCCTTTGCACAATACAAGACTGGTCTCCAATATTTTAAACGCAAATTTTGGTTATAATTGGATAGGAAATAGTGGGCTGGTGAAATGGCCTCCATGGTCACCTGTTCTGACGCTGCTATATTTTTTCTTTTGGGGACATCTGTAAAGCAAATTATACAAAAAACTGATAACAATATTAGTGAACTACAGCAAAATTATAGTAACTGCTATTTTATGTTCAATATTTTTAATAGGTAATCAAACTTTTCAAAATAATTAAATAAAATTTAAGTGAGATTAAGATGTTTAATTTCATCTTATGTTCACTGAAAAAGCACAGAACTATATTTTGTTTGTAAAAACCGAATTTATATGATTTGAAAGAAAATTATATCAATGCCACTGTCAGATAATGAAAATATTTTTTGGCTGGATTGTTTCTTAATATCCTAGGCATAGAAGAAGTTTATTTTACATAACTAAACCTGCAGAACTGACTCTCAAGTTTTATAACCTATTTCGCCGAATACATGTATGTGAAACAAAAATTTAAAAGTTAAGAGTTATAAATCAAAAAAGATTACAATATGCTGCAATTTACAATACGTAGTACGTACCTTTAAGGTATACCTAATTCTTAATTTAGTTAAATACATGCAGTAAGAATGGACGATATGGACAATGAAATACTTTACTATAATTCTGGAGAGATCCCTCAATAGAACATATGCACAAATCAGTTATATCAAAACTTCAGAAAGGTGGTTTGTACTAACTACAAACTATCCCAACGAATAATTGGTGGGTGCTTACCTAATCTGTACAAACCTCCAACTCATAAGAAAAATTTAGGAACTAAGATTTAAACTATGTAATATACATTTTACACAATATACACTTTAGCAACGAGTTATAATATATTTCTTAAATTAATAGAGTATTAAAAAAATAATTTTTCTTATTAGCAATTTGTTGAATTTTAAATTCCCTACTTTGTCTTATTCCAATAGATATGATTCAAATTGATACACATATATTTAAATAGAGCTCAAGAATATAACGTATATGAACAGAAAATAAAACCTAAGTTGTCGTATGATGGTTTTGTTAAGGTAGATAATAAGTTACGGTAAGTCCAATCGAACGCGTATCCTCTAATTTTAGTAATATCAGTAGAAAATGGCGAGAAGAGTAGTTGTGTACTCCACGGGGCTTGTTAAAAATATTACAACTATGGGTAGAATACCAAAACAATATTAAAAAGATAGTTATTTGTTACCTAGTAATATTTTGAGCTTTTGTTAGAAGTTACGCATATAATTAACATTTAAAAAAGTTACAAGTGCTGTACTATTACAAAAACGAGTAATATGCCGCAACGTTTTACTTTTAAAACTCGCTAATTAGTTCGTAAGCTTTGCTATTGAGTTATACTAAATATTCTAAATTAAATAGGTTATAATAAATAGCCATTTAATTTTTAGCTGATCGTTTTAAGTTAATTTATGGAAAATAACATCTAGATAAGTTAATATGACCCCTGTCAGAATAATGCACAAATTTTAGCGATTGAGGAAATACATAAAACGGATAATAAATGAAATAGTATTAATTTGCATTAGACGTAAATATAGGATTTTAATATTTATATGAAAAAATATTCACAATTTATTCATTTTCTTTGACTCATTTAAAGAAAGCTCCATGGAACGATATTAATTTAAGTAGTTTTTCTTTAAAATTGATTTGTTGTTCGTTAAAAATACATTGTAAAATATGTTTTATTATATTAAAAGGTAAACACCATATTTTCAATTGGCTACAATTTCTTATAGTTGTTTAGAAGAAGAATATTGAACAGCGATTGGAATTAAAATAAACTATCACCTAATGTTATTGCAGAACATATGCCTAAAGGACTATGATTACTTTAAAATCATTTCCTGACATAAAGGAAGGAAATGAACAAAGAAGCTGAAAAATTATTCTTTGTGAACTTAACTGGTTTAATTATTAAACCGGACGGATGGAAAGGAACAGGATATTTAATTAAATTTAAAGTTCTTTGAGTAAACTTGTTTTACTTATTGAAGGATCTTAAAAAATGATACTTGTTTTAATTCCAAGTTTGTATAAATTACACTGTTGTGGCGCTAAGGACATTTACAGCATTGAAGCATTAAAATAGGTTTTAGAACAATAAATACTTCTATATTTTCACACATTAGCTACAACTTTAACCTTGGTCATAATAATTTCAATGTTTAAATTACATCTTGCAACAAATTTAACACAATGCATTTTATCTAATTTAATATTTAACGGTTTACCGTTGTGATTAATTAGAATCTTGTTCAACATTTCTCAAGTAACCTTCATTAAAATATTGTAATTTATCATATAAGAACACAGATTTATTAATTAGGTGGTGATTGCTTACGACAGCATATATTTCTAGGGAATTCTGTTAAAAGGTTCGTAATAAATATTCATACAGTAATTTATTTATTCCTAAATCTTTAGCTGAATGTTTTTGGAGATAATATTATTATTTCTATAAATTCTAATTAGTTAAAATTGTGATTTGTTAAACGTCTCAAGAAATTCTCGGTTGATCTTCCCGCTCTGGCTGATTATAAATACAACATCCATCGTCATTATCTTTTCTCTCACACAGATTTACAATTGTAACATTTTATGGAAATATTAAATAACTTCACTTTTTAAACTTCTGCATAGCATGAAAATTTGTTCTAACGTTGGAAAAATCTCTTTTAACAAAATAATTCATTCGCACAGGAACGAAAAAAATATCTAGTATATTAATTAAACTCGACTAAGTTCTTAATACCTTTGAAGGTGAAATAAATTTCAATAATAGGTAATGATATGGGTAATGAACTTTTACCGATCGCTATTATAACTGTATTTTGTGAAATTCTCATTTAACGTAACGAAAGTTCAAAATATAATAAATTATGTAACCCCCGAAGGTTTAATTTTACTCATAAACAGGAGTAAATTAATTCAAACTCTGTCAATTATACGTTGGCGTAGAAATTTATAAATTCACTAATACAAGCACAAACTTAAATATTAAGTTCACCTTAAATGGTAAATATTATTATATTATAACTGAAAATCTTGTACATATACAGTAGGGTGCCATAAATATTAAATTTCCGTTAAAAATGAAAAATTACAAATTTTAACACTGGAACACCTTTATTAGTCAATAAAACTTTAATAAAGAAATATTTAAAATACCATCTATCACTCTCGACAACGTTTTCTTGATTGATTTAGAGCTTTTATTTCGGACACCTATTGTTATGTATTTTAAAAGTTAAAGCAGCTTTTGTCCAATTCTTCTCTGGGATTTCTAATTCTGCTTATTTTTCCTCTAATAATAAATTGTATAAAAAATTATAAAGTAACTCGGAATTCTATTAAATGCATTATTAAACGTAGTTTTTTAAATTTACCTTTAAATTCGATTTGACTTATCAACGTGTTGATATTCTTGGTTGTCTGTTCCTTCTACTGTCAAAGTATTTAGTTTTGGTTTCTCACCTTGATGGCTAATATTTCAAAAATAGCTTAGCCATTGCAGACAATACTTTGACGGTCTACTAAGGGTTCACTTACGATTAAAATGTATGAATTCTGTTTGACTACACCAAGTAGTTGGAGAGATTTTATAAATTCTGTTGGTAAAAATATAATAATTTACGACGTTTTTGCAAGAAGCGCACCATTATAATATTATGAATAATGTATTTTCAAAGCAAACCTAATGAAATGCACAAATTATCTAGTTCAAGTATTTTTAAAGAAATTGTGTAAAAAATACTTGCATTGCTGTTTTTCTTTGTTTTTTATGCAGTAAAAATAACATCATCGCCATTCGATACATATGGCGCAATATGAATGCCTTTTACTATATCTAATAAATTGGCATTACCTAACAGCAATTATGTAACATTACTATGTAAAAGTATAGCTTTAATTGTACTATATTCGTATGCATATATGATGGTTTTCCTTTCCATTTCATCAGAGTTTTACTACGTCCATTTTCTCGCACGTTATTTTAATTAGTACAGGCTTTAAAAATTAGTATTTTCGCTAATCATGTTATAGTTATGTGATGGTTTATTTTTTGCTGCGATATGTAATAAAAATATTTGATGTATCTGGTTAAATACGGTAACCGAAGTGCAGCGCAATTTTTTACTTAATTTATTATTAACAAACAAAATAACAAGAATCTGGTGTTAAGGTAGGGTTAAGCTCCATTATTTAATAAATGGAAGTATTGTAGTTTTTACACAAATTCTTTTTAGTAATAAATCCTTGAATACCGCAGTTCATAATCTACGAGATACAAATTACACCGTTTTTAATATATTTTTTGCACCTTCGGGACTAAAACGCCACTTTCAGTCACTTGTTTCGGTGAATAAAGTGTCCCCTTTAATTTCAAGGGAATAAAATTTTACTTTAGTCCCTAGGGAGATAAAGTAAATTTGGCTTGGGATTAAAAGAAGCACTTTAGTCCCTCGGTATATAATATACTATTATCGTAATAAATAAACACCTATTTTAAAAAAATTGGATATGACACCCAAATACACAGACAAATTCTCTACAAAATGTCGTTGCTTTATACAAACCCGTTAAGTGGTTTTAGAGATCCAGGCGTTTAAATTGAAGCTTTAAAATTAAATACTTTGACAGTAGCTTAATTCATAGTACTTTAAAAGCGTGCATATGTTTTACTTACAAAAGAAAGAACAATATAGTTTGTGCGTTAGATGTATTAGTTGTCAAAACTTTTACCTTTCTAACAATAGCTTTTGTAACTTTTATACCTTTTATGCAATTATTGTCATCGGTAACATTCCTTAGTATAGTCAAGGCAGCGAAAATATCCTATCAAGTTTTTAACAAAATGGCTATTTCTTTCTCAATAAGAATTTATCTGAAATTAGTCCACGTTATAGACGAAACTCGATCTGGTTGACATCTTCAGAAGCTAAAAATTGGGAGTTGAAGAAAGTTAATGATTAATTCGAATGGTAAATCAAAATTGGGGACATTGAGTTATATTTACAAACGGTTTTCTACCCGGAAAATTATATAACTAGAAAAGTTTCTTTGCCGAAAAAATGTTTCCTAGATTTATTTTTTATATAAAAGTGCTATTTAATCGGTGGGCAGTATAGATGTAGTTAAATAAACTATGAAATTCTGCTCTCATCAGAGGGTCTGAAAAATAATCTAGTTCGCATGCTTTTGTTAATTTAATAACAGACAAAATGTGTTTAAACAATTATTCATTTAGGTTTAACAGAAAATGCAAAAATTACACTTCATAAACGGTGATCTATCATGGTGGATTAGAATGCTTGACATTACTTATATCAAGTAAAGGAATATACGATATTTATCTAGAATCAAGTAATATGATCCTTATTAGCAGCAAGACATTTTAATTTAACACAACATGAATAGTTTAATGAACAGTAATAGTTTATAGCGCATGCCTGCTTTATTACGGCGTAATAAATAGTCATTAAATCGCTAAAGGTTCAATCAGCCTGAATATTCTAAGGCGGGAAACGATCTCTCAAAGAAACGGAAATAGCAGGCCACCTTTGTCCTACTAATTTTGGCGTCCTTGAATTTCGTTGATTAACATTAACTTAGACAATTTTTACCGATAGCTGAAGAATAAACTGTAAAGGCGAAACTTCTAAAATTAAAAAGCGAAAGTAATTTAACATATCGATGTACCCTTTTATAAATTATAAGTCAATTTTTAAATCAACAGACACTATTTCCCTTCAAAGTAATATAGGAACATGTTCAAATACTTCATATCCTTCAACAATTTAAGAGAAGGCAGGCATTGGGTCATTTAAATTAATGAAATTACAATTGACAGCTGAACATGGGAATGCGTTTCATATCAAATGCCGAAACCGCATTAACTTCCGCAGAAGTTTGTTGCATAATAACAAATTGCGAAGATTGACACAATTGTATTGAACTAATTGAACCGCTTATAAAATCTAATAGCTTTATAAAAATTTAACCACAAATCTTCGCATACCAATAATAAATGTTATGAGTGTATTATGAATGTAGCACTATAACTATCAGCTAGAGTTAATGGTTTGAAGTTGAGAATATGTAGTAAACATTTCCAAAATATTATTATACGGCTAAGCTGCCATACAGTAGTAGAAACTTTGAATAACGTTAAGTACTTTTCAGAGACCGAGACTCAAACATAGGTTGCCACGTAGCAATTTGGATGACTGTATTTATTAGAAACGTGACAAAAATCTTTGACCGTCTAGCTCTAAAGTTATCGGCAGAGTAGGGGTAGGTCTGATGTTCTTCTTGGTCTTCCACTACACTCGTCAGAAACAGAACAGAA
>JAHWXV010405117.1:0-19546 GCA_024586415.1 Phrixothrix hirtus | reverse complement strand
CTTTACCTTTAACTAGTCCACACTACAACGGGCACGGCTGCTAAGGAGAATATGTGCTTTAAAGATGCCTAACAAATTAGTTTTTGAACAAGTTTTTAAACTCCAATTACGCTAGGCGTATATAAATTGTCTAATTAGATAGGGGGACACTCCACGTTACAAGGATAACTAGGCGCAACGTAGGAGTGGATAACAGAATTCGAAATCGCTCGCAATATCGTTGCTTTTAAAGTTAAAAACTCATTCAGCTACGGCACTGTGTATGCAATTGAT
Source organism: Phrixothrix hirtus (assembly GCA_024586415.1). Classification (NCBI taxonomy): domain Eukaryota; kingdom Metazoa; phylum Arthropoda; class Insecta; order Coleoptera; family Phengodidae; genus Phrixothrix; species Phrixothrix hirtus. The sequence goes on along the minus strand of JAHWXV010405117.1, from coordinate 19,273 downwards.
CGATTCATTTTTTAGAATTACATACTGCTTTACCCGATAGCTGCAATCAAACGTACATTAGAACCAACCAATCAAATAAAACAGATTAATTGAGTAAATGTCGATATAATGCAACAAAGTTGCTACACAAATTATATACAAAGTACAATTTAAAATATTTCATTTACTACAATCTTTAGATTAATTTGATCATGGATCCAACGATTTATAAAGAGTCACTATTCTTAGGCTTATACTGATTTAAATTTAAATGTACACAAATCATTTACAATAATTATTACAATATATTGACTATACGGATTCGCCTGTAATTTAAGGTCTATCAAAGCAAATTCACTAACTTGACGTGATTTTTGTCAAACTTAGCGAATTCGCTATTAATGGTAATACTGAGTTGGGGGATGCCGTTTACTAAACGCTTCGTAAACCCCCATTATGGGATGTAACTTACTTGAATTCGGAAGCAGCATCACCTTATATAGTTTGAAGGATGGACAACAATTCCCTGCACCCGGGCTTTTTAGAATACTGAGTAGAATGGAAAAAGGCACTGTAATTAACGGAACCCTTCAATGGTATAATAGTGGCCCATGTGATTCTTCGTTACGGGATAGCTGGAATCAAGCACTGATTTACAATACCTAACGTTAAACGAAGGTCCCTGAAAGTTAGAACCTTTTCCTAGAGCAAGCAGATCTTAACTTTAACGAGTCCGAGGGTAGATTTCTTTTACCTCAATATGTATTTCACGGCACCAAAGGTTAATAACAAATTGCCTGCAGAATACAAAGACAGAAATATTGACAAATATTTTAAATGTGTGACAAATCAACAGTTCAAAGCGTTGCAATCTGTATGTGTGACCGCCCTTGACTGGAAGTATCGCATTATCAATGTATTACTTGGATGATAGCATGCGTTTAAATTTGCTCATTCTTCTTAAATTAATTAAATATACTTTATTTAAAATGTAACTAGTCTTCTCGTCAATGGTAAATTAAAAGGATTACTTGTAGAATCTCTAATTTCACAAAAGATAAATACTGCAATTGATTTTGCTTTTTTATTTTACACTACAGCTTTTGCATTCTATCGTGAAGTGGGCTGTCAAGCTCCTTAATTGATGAAAGGGCAGTTTTAAAGTAACTAAGGTTATATCAATTTTGCCATTTCAATTTTATTCTCTTGTACAAAAATATTTCTATTTTTACTTTGGCTTTGTTGAAAATAACTCCTTCTTTGTTAGTTAGTTTGGCAATTTTCATTGCTATTTTGTTTAATTGATCTAGTTCCTAACTGAACGTTGCCTTTCAATTCCGCTGTGCGCGCTACATTTATTAAATAGGCCTAAGAAGCTGTTAGGGAAGTTGACACTAGATTAGTTTAATAATCTAGTCTTCGTATCTCATTGCCGGTAAATACCTTTCCAGCGTAATAATTATATTGAAAAATGGTTTTTAATTATAGCTTAAATTAAAACTGTGATATAGTCATTTCGTCATGCCCTCTAGAATTTTGGGAAATCTGGAGGAATTCCAACGCCAGTAGGGATTATTAATGTGCCAAACTTCATATTCACACGGTACCTACGATTTCACTTCCTTATCCGAGAAGAAAGCAAGTTTTGCAAATTTTTCTTCATTCAAAAATGTACCGGCCCCGATCGGGTTTAGACCCGCGTCCCTTAGATGTAAAGGCAAACATGCTAACCATTACACCAATCGGGACCGGCTGACTAGTAAACGACGACGATGAATATAATTATTTCGTTGTAGTTATGGAGAACCGTTTCAAAATGGTACAAGTTGTTTTCAACTAGGGTGCATATTTAGTCATAGCCAGCTGTACAAAAACTACGTCACAAGATCTTTGAAAAAATCTTGAATCGTTCGTTCAATTATTGCTTCAAATATCTTTGCAGCAATAAAAAAATGCAATTGCTCCATAGAGTACTTTATCATGGTTCGTTGTGAAAACAGCGTTAGTTGAAGAAATTTAACTAAACACATTTAGTTCAATGGAATTTTGTGTTCAAGTCACAGACTTGTTTCTTATCAGGATTATGTTCATACCACAATTGAACCCACTTTCTAACAACCATTTTTATATAAAACAACATTGCTAGCGTTTAACAGACACTGCGCGACTAACGCAGGATTAAGTAATTTGCTTTTGTTAATTTAACTAGAATGGCAAAAACTGACTTCCGCGTTCTCATTATACATCATTTACTGCGTGTAAAAACAATAACAGACAGAAAACAAAAGACTGGAAAATATTATTTTGACTCTGCTCCATGAATTAAAATAATTCAAAAGTCGTTTGATGTGTTTTGTTGTGGTCGTGCGAGCGTCAACGATGTTAAGTAGTTAGGCAGGTCTAAAGATCGTCGTATACCAGAAATACTAAAATTGCAAAAGTGTCGGCATATCATCGAGTGAAGGTTTATTAGAAGGTGCAAGCTTTATACTTGGCAACTGGTATACAGTGCTTTCAATTTTACATGATTATTTGAATATGAAACAATTTTCTGCAAGAAGGGTGCGTGGTTATTAACGGTGGACTAAAAAATGTAATCATTCAACGACTTTAGAGTATTGTTTGACACTGCTTAAACAAGTTACAGCTGAATTTTTGCTTCGATTTATTACTGTTGATGAAACTAAGCTGGGATTCACCACTAACTATACTCTGTAAACCAAGCATCATCTCAAGAATGGGTAGACGCTGGTTCAAGCACACCGAAAAAGACAAAGGTGGTGCCATTGGCCAGTATTGCCATGGCGACCGTTATTTGGGAAGCGTAATGGAATAATTTTCATTGACTGCCTTCAAAAAGGTAGAATAATACCAGTAGAGTATTATTTATCATTGTTAAATCAGAATAAAGGAAACAACAATAATCGGTCACACTTGTTAAAGGAAAAAATTTTGCTTCGTTGCTATAACTCAGCAGCACATCTTTAGCCATTGCAATTAAAATTGCACTTCGAAATGCTTCCACGTGCCTTGGATCCTTCTGCTGTAAATTTCCTACAAAATTATCACGCCTGCTTTAATAATCGAATCATCATTGAAACTCAATATTTAATCAAAAATGTGAATGTGCATTAAGAGTAAATTTTAGACAAACTTGAGCTTTATAAAACCGCAGTAATAATAACTTTTAATCCTTAACCAGTGAGGTACGAGCATACAATTTTGTTAGACTTCCGGTTTTAATCCCAGATAGAATTAGTCGATTATATTTTCAATTCATTTTCATGCCCGGATCGCGAATAATTTTAAACATTCGTGTTTTATTAGCAAACATTATAATCTTAAACCAATTATTATTCGAAAAAGCAATTACTTGAAAACTTTTAGATTCGATATCATTCAAAGCAAGATTCTAATGCATAAATAAATGTCAGTTCAGGTTATAGTGGGTTAACAGATCATGTAAATCTGTCTGGACATTTTCTCGATTTTCCTTTACGGTGTGATAATTTTATTTGCTTGAATGGATTTCCTTAAAGGGAACTTTTGAATTTAGAAAATATATTTTCTGCGAAATCCAAATCAGGTTACAGAATGAATGTAAAATCTTGGGCTTTTGTATAGTTTTGTATAGCGCCATATTCTGTGTATAACATAAACATATATCATTATTTACTTAATACATTTTATGCTTTTATGCTGTAAACCATATTGTTTAAAATTTTAAGCATTAATTACTTTACAAGGTCTTCTATGCCTATTAAGTGCTGACATTTTCATAAAAAAATATTTATTGGTCGTCACTAATTAAATAAATCGTCAGTAATATTATTTATATTTGGTGCTGAACAATTAGACTATTTTGTAATGCTAAGCAACAGGTCTTCCTGTAGTAGTAGTCCATTTAATACCTTAGAATGCGCTATACAATTATTCGTTTACAAATAATTACGGTTTTCAGAAATATTGAAGCGTAAAGTAGGAAAACGCCAAATTGATTTGAAATTCTAAAACGATTTACAGTTTTAACACAGTATACAAGGCGTTTTAGATAATATGACATTCCTTTTATGGGCTTTAAGTAGACCCTACAGACACCCCAATAAACGTAAAATTAAAAGCAACACGAATACAAAGAGGTCCTTTTTTCTAATTATGTACGAGTGGCCTATGGTTGCATTCGACTAAAACTATTAAATCATTCATAAAATTATAACTGACCTACTTAACAGTATTAATTTAGAGTAACACACACTTTTACACCGCATCAGGTACATTTCGATTTGTTTATTGTACTAAATAACAGTACAAGGGACTTCCCTTTTACAATTGAAAGATTTTAGAAATAATGTATAAAATTTTTTTAACAATTTTGAAGAAGTTATTTATTACCTAAATTGTAACAAACTTTCAAACAAAATTTTTTTGAACGAAAATTTAATTTTTACTATATAACAAAACATAATCATGACTCAAAATATTCGTCATTATTATCAACGATACATTGCCATTTTTTAGGCAAGATATCAAGCCACGGGCGTAGAACTCGGGAGCATGGAAGCTAAAAATGATCGAAGGTGGTTTTGGAGGTGGCCAAGTTCGGCAAAAATTTTTCCGGCCAAAGAATGAGCAAGGGAGGCAAACAAGTGGTAGTCGGATGTGACACAATCGGGACTATTTGATGGGTGAATAAGAGTTTCCCAGCCCAGCTGGTTGATTTTTGGAGTGTCGAATTTGCGACATGGAGTTCTGGTGTTGTCCTTCTGCAACACTACCCATGCGCTAAAATGATCATGGAAGCCGGGAGACTCAATTTTTGCTGAACTCTGTCCAGTTTATCACAATAGTATTGGGCGTTAATGGTTTGCCCATGTGGTACAGTTCCTCAGTGGATCATGCCGCCATGCCACCATTTAACGCACAAAAGAATACGCCGTTGGCGCCAATCTGGGTTTGGGGTTGAAACTGATGAATGGCCAAGGGTGAGCCACCGTTTCTTGTTCTTAGGGTTCTTGTACGAACACCATTTATCATCACACGTTACAATTAGATTCAGACAGGGTGCTGCCTGGTGGTGTTGGAGCAGTTGTTGTGTACCCCACAAACGGCAAGTTTTCTGTTGCTGAGTCAACTTGTGTAGCACCCATTTGCCGTTCCGTATATGCTTCCCAAGTTAGCGCTGAGTTCGGGCGATTTCTATGTGTGAACAAGCGAAGTCCTTCGCCAACATGCGTGCGCTCAGTGTCGGATCTGCTTCGATGGCGGTGAGCACGCCTCCTCATTGATGGTCGATGACCTTCCAGGCCTTAGCACATCTTCAATGTTCTCCTGCCCGTCACAGAGTTTACTATACCAATGGTACACTGTCGCGCGTGAGATATCTCCTGGGCCCTTCGATTGAGTGATGTTCTGCAACGCATGCATTGGGTTTTGATGAAGAGAAAATTCACGATGAATTAGGGTTCGAATGTCCGTTTTTTTCATTTTAGCCTAAAAATTCATAAAAATTTGATTAACAAATGAATAATCAAAAATGGAGTGGAAAACTATAGTAAACATGCAGATGAACAAATGCTAAAAGAGTTACATATGAGATTGTGTTATTGACTTTTTAGAAATTTATGAATAGCACAAAAAAATTTCGTCTGAAAACTTATGTTACAACCTAAGTAATAACTGATAATAATAAAAATAGGGTTTAGTTATGCATCGTTCTAAGAAAATGTGTGTAAACCTGAAGACAGCTTAAGCAATTATTTTTGTTGGCATTCTTTAATTTTGTACCTAAAAATAGATTTTCATTTCTGAAATTTCGTGACATCATCCTACACTTAAAATAAAAATACTTTAAACACTTTGACACGTTTTAGATTTTTCTAGTTGGTCTTGTAATAGTATTTAGAGGAATGGCACAATAATTTTCCCAATTCGACTTAGAATAATCAAATTGTTTTATACGCTGTTTCAAAAGCAATCCTTAAAAGTAGTATTAGAGCAATATTGTAATAGCTGATACATTTAAAACAATCTTATTGATCGGACTTAATGTAATTAACTACCCTACGTTTTAAAACTTTTAAGACAGTTTTCCATAACATTTTCTTCGGATACATAATTAATTACCTAAATGGCCAATTAGATTGTCATAAACATTTCAGTTACATTATTACAAATTCCTTTAGTATCATTTTTGTGAAATCGTCTTCGAAACTACAAATAATTAAAAACGTTAAAGTATGTTAATTCGTTTACATATTTATTTTCTTAATCTAATTTTTCATTTTAAAGTTTTTAAATCCATATTAATTGAATCGTACTTCCGTAAGTACTTCATTATTATGGACCTGCACAATTTTATTAACATAAAAGCACCAATCAGTTAAACACGGTGTATATGGGCACAATTTGTGATTTAGTTTTTATTATTAAACCACTGGTTGGACAACCAAACGCATCTAGTAACTGACATAAATTGTCATAATTTAGTTTATCAAGATTTGGATCACTGAGGTTTACAAAGATGTATCATTCTACAGTCTTGTTTTTATGCATCTGCTTCGAAAGTTAAAATAAACACGTACAATTCTACTCTACTACGGAAATGTTTATTTAGTAGGAAACACTTACTCGATGATATTTGTATATTTGAAAGCATGTGCATAGACGACTCGTCATTATTAAGAAGGAATTTTTAGTATTCGTATTGCTTTTAATTTTACGCTTATTGGGGTGTCTATAGGATCTGATATCATCCCTTAAAGGGAATGTCATATCTGAAACACCCTGTATATGAATCTTCCTAATGCTCGAACTTAAAGCGTTGCTGCAGTTATTTCGTTGTTCAAATGTAAAGTAGCTGGTTGATGTATATTGGTGATTGATATCTATTCAAATATAAATTAATACACATTCATAAATTAAGATTTAAAAATTTAATCAATAAAATCGAAACCCTAAAAATATTGTAGGTGAAATTAAAGCTAGAGGCCCCAAAAGTCTACGGTTTACAACAACTTCGTGCGTAAACAAGTTTCCTTAAAATATTCTAAGGAAATATGTAATAGACGTCTGTTTCCTTGAATAGTTATTTTATAATGCATAATTTAGTTCCTAAAATAAGAAATCCACCGAATATTACTAACATCACGTACCTGTGCTCAATATTTTCAAAACGTGAGAAACGAATGTCACTAATATTATTATACAACACTTGAAAAGAACAAAATTCAATTGGCAAGCAAAAGAGCAGGGAACGAAATACAAAAGTGACTAACATCCCTAGCATAGCGTCTTTTGAGTTTTGCTGTAGCCTAGTGACAGTGCAAGTTGTAAAGTCATTTGTGTATTTGGCCCGAGTTTCAATGCTCTGAAATTTTATTAATTAATTGATGAGTTGCCGCATCCATTAGACAACTCTTTTCAATCAACGTATGAGGTAGGAGATCCGCTATTCAAACTGTAACAATTGATTATATTGTTACACATAACTTCATGAAGAAGAAGGAAGGAATATATAGTTGTATTTCTACAGTCAGCCCAAATTAATAGCAAGGTTAATGATTATTGATCAAATAATTAAAATCAAGATAAACTATAAGTAATACGTCAGTTCGTTTATTGAAAGTAAACTCACAAAGACATTCCTAATAAATTCGGCAAAGACTAATTCTATTTATAAATCTAAGATGTTTTCTATTGAAACAGTTAGATTGAAAATTTTATCTACAATACTTTAAAAATCCTTTTATTATTTTATAAATATATATTTTAGTTATTCTAATTCTTAATTTGATGTTTAATAGATTGGTATAATTAACATTTTTATCTTATTTTTCTTAATATTCCTATATATAACAATAAAAAGCTATTTTTAAACATATTTGTACGTATTTACGTTAGAGAAACTATATTCGAGACTGCTATTTGTACAAAGGTGTGCAATTCCTTTGATAAAATTACGAACTCATTTCTCTGTTGTTTTATTATTTGTCAAACAATTAAACGCTCGGCTTACATAAATAAACTCTAGATTAATTAGAGGTAAATGAAAACAATAATAAACTTGTCATTGCGATGTTCCATATTAAGTTTCCCAAAGAAAGCCGAGCTCGCGAATAGGTATGCACGAATATGAACACTTCACCTTGTGATATTGATAAATCAATTAATATGTAAAAAGAGTAACTTATTTATATCGCTGTTTAAATTCCTACACAATTAATTCTTCAGTCGAAGTTTGATCAAACAACTGTTTCGTTTATATCACGGCTTTATAATTGAATAGTGTTCCATTACAGTGGTATAACTGATTTAAAGTTAATCGGTATTAAGGCATTTGTGACGCTGTTTTGCTTCTGAATCATTCATTAGTAAAATATGGTTTAATGATTTTGGAGCGCTTGGCATATTCTTTGATATAACAATTTTCCGATTAATACATACCTTTTTGTAAATAATAATAATAATAATAATAATAATAATAATAATAATAATAATAATAATAATAATAATAAATGCATTATCTAATTCTGTTTATAGAATATATTATTCATAAATGATAACTAGCAAATTGATATTCTTAAGAATATTTAATACTCTTTAAATATATTATTATAATGGACAATTATATGCATTCATGGCTCCTATGGAATACACGCGTTTTCAGTTAGTACGAGCGACGATGATATTAAGCAAGGTTAGATTGGCTATCGCTTCAGATTGTGACGTGGTAAACGAAACTGAAAGAACGACTTAGAATATATAAAATTATTGTGTAGTTGTTTAATTTTGTTTTTAATTGTGGTCTTTACGATATAAATTGTTAATTATGCTATTTCTTTTCGCACCTTCCGGTGTAACTACTGTTTTATTTTTAGCTACAATTTAATTCTAAATGCATTTAAGAATTTTCTGTTGAATTTCAAATGAGGAATTGTAACTTTCTGACATTAATTTTACTGTTATGATTCTTCTGCTGGAGTATGCTTGTTTTACATACTTTGTAGCTTTTACAATTATATACTTATTTTCAGAATAATATACAGGGTGGTCCTGAAATAGCTAGAAAAACTTTGTGGTTCGGTTAAACTCGTCATAATAAAGAAAAGGCTCATATAAACATGTGTCTGAAAATGTCGCCTTTTAGAGTTGCAGCATAAACTACGCTTTTTAAACAGAATAAACATATTCTATTCATAGAAAATTAAGCAGGCCGCTATACAACAATTTATTTTGAATTTAAAAGAGCTGTAGAAAGTGTCGACTACCAGTTTAAACACATGCTTGTATGCGTTTAACCATCGATTGTTGAACGCGCTCCAATATTCCTGGTATATTTCTGATATGTTCGCAGCTGTTTAAAATCCACTGTCTTAATTCTTGCACGTTCGTGACGGGAGTAGCATAAACAAGTGTTTTTAGATGTCCCCGAAGAAAACAGCCCAAAGGATTACAGTCGGATGAGCGAGCGAGTTATGGAGTAGGCCCGCCGCTTCCAATCCACCTATTTGGATAAACGCGATTCAAAATTTCTCTAAAAACATCACTAAAATGTACCAGCGCTCCGTTGTGCATAATATACATTTGATGCCGTATCAATAATGGGACTTCATCAAGCAGTAGCGGCAAATGTTCTTCTAAAAATGTTTTGTAAACTTGAACATTTAGGGTAGCAGGGAATATATAAGGACCAATCAACTTATCTTTAACAAATTTAGCCCACACGTTAAAGAAAAATTGCTGTTGACGTCTGCTTTATATAATAAAACCTGGATTTTCAACTGACCAATGATGGTTATTGTGAAAGTTCATAATTGCGTCTCTAGTAAACATAGCTTCATCAGTGAAAAGTACTACCACGTGAAACACGGATTCTAAATGTTTTGCAAAAACCATCAAGCAAATTCGAGACGCCGTAAATAGTCTTACACTAACAGTGAGCGTTGGACATGAAATGGATGCAATTGTTGTTTGTACAAAACTATTAAGACGGACTGGTGCGATACACCAATTTCGGCAAAAATTTTTCTACAGCTGGTGGTGTGTTTTCCTTAAATTTCTCCAACACATCTTCCTCCATACTACCTGTTCTTACATTTCTCCGCACTTCACGATCAGCACTTATAATTTTAAACGAGCGTGAGAAATAAGTACCTCTGCTTACCAACCAATTAGAAATATACCAGGAATATTTGAGCGCGTTCGACAATCGATGGTTAGACCCATGCAAGCATGTGTTTAAATTGGTGATGGATACCTTCAATAGCTTTTTTAAATTAAAAATAAATCGTTATGTGTATAACGGTCTCCTTAATTTTTTATGCCTTGAATAAAGTAATTTGTTAATTTGGTTATAAAAGATGTAGTGGATGCTGCAACTCCGGAAAGAGATATTTTCGGACACATATCTATAGGGACTTTTTTCTTTATTTTGGCAAGTTTAATCGAACCTCAACATTTGTCCACCTACTTAGGGACCAATGTACGCTCTCAATCTTAAATTAAGGAAGAATTAATTAAGGGGTTTCTTCAATATCCTTATAACTATTTTATTAAAATGGATTATTTAATTACTGTTTTACAAAACTGAAATCATTTTTAACCAAAGTACAAGAACTGATGGTAACATAGAGAACAATTAGATGATACGCAAATTATTTATTGGCGCACTCCATTAAATTACGAAGTATTCAGGAGTTTCAGCAATAATTATCTGTACAAAAATGGGTTAGAAGTGTAACTGCAACTGTTTGTGCCGTTAATACGTTAAATTCAAATGAAGGTCTTTCAAATAATATTACATTTCTTTTAGGCGATGAAAGGAGGCCCTGCAGACACCAGAACAAGCGCAAAATTAAAAGCAATATGAAAACCAAAAAATCCTTTTTTCTAATTATGTGGAACCAGTCACTTATGGTTGTATTAAGACTAAAACTGTTATATTATTCATAAAATTATAACTCATCTACCTAACAGTATCAGCATACAGTGATATGAACTTTTATAGCTTTAGCAGAACATTTCGATTTGTTTACTATAATAACTAGCATACAATTGAGAGAACTTGGAAATAATGTATACATATTTTTTAATAACCTTGAACAAGTTATTTGTTAATAACTGACAATAATAAAAACAGTTTTTAGTCGAGCATCGTATTATGAATGAAATGGTTATTTATACACCAAGGAAGTAAAGTGTATAATTAATCCTCAAAGTGTAAGATACGCCCGAGCATCAGCGATTTTTTTAAGAAAAGTAATAAGTTTTTGAAACTTTTATTTTAGATGTTCAACTAGAGATTTTGTGTTGTTAGTGTTACCTACCTGATTGACGGCTAAACACGACTGACATTGACATAACCTAAGCTTAAAAAATATTTGGAACATACCTAACTAGATGTATTTTACTGAGAAATATTACTCAGCGTGGTACTTACTAACAGCTCAGTAAATATAATTAATAAGAAATCTTGCTCCGTAGGTATATAACACTCGAATTTAACCTCTTGGAATGCCATAATGCCAAACATTTAACAATACGAAAATCACGTAACCTAAATTTAGAATACCTTTATAATGAAAAACTTGAGATATATTTGTGATATTGTAGTGTGCACACCAACTTCTTTTGAAAAAATCGAGTGGTAGATAAATCGCAGTTTTTAATTTCATGGAATTTGTTTACTTTTGATTTTAGGAAATTATCAACTTCTGAGCATTAGCATTGAATTCTTATATTCGAAACTATTGTAACAATTAATTGATGGTACTGTGATTTTGTACAAATATATTTGAAACCATTGTTCTATTTGCACACAGCGTGTTCTAGTTCACGTCGCATATATAATTACCTAGTTAAATTAAAATTTGCAAAATGTAGGACTTAAAGTTCTATTAATAATTAAATTGTTATTGATAAAGAATACGTGACATTCAGTGCATCTAACTGCATTAAGCATGTACAATCTTGAAGATGCTAATGTAAAAACCATTGATGAACACGTTTTGGGAAATTTCTTAGCTTAATGGACTAGCATTAAATGATTACTTTTAATACGATTGTGGAAAGAATAACTTAGTAATTTTTAATTAATTATATTACGATTGCTTGTAATATAAATATTCACATTCACTGACTAAAGATTACACTTTGATTTTTTGTGTGCAATAAATCGTATTTAAACATAACTAGATTAGTGTGCTGTGATACTAAATAAAACATTATAAACCAAAGAATCAGCTGTCACTAAGCTGAATTTCGTGTTTCATAGTATATGGTTACGTTATTTCATTTGAAAAAATTGATATGGAAATCAATAGTGAAGAAGAGGTTTGTGGGACTCCTCCAGAAATTTCATTGACTGCAAAACAAACTATCGCAAATTTATTGCCCGTAAAATTACGACAATCTTATGAAAAACCTTATGGAAGCTTTATAAAATGATGTGAACCAAAAGGTGTGTTGAAATATACTGAAAATATCGTACTGTTTCATTTACGGAGCTATCGGAAATACATAACGCTACGTCACTGAGGTCTTATTATTCTAAACTAAAATAGACACTATGCATTCATCAGAATGTTGATATTAGTAAATTTCCAAAATCGATTTCCTTTTTAAAGCAGAAGTCTTTTGGTAACAGGAATAAAAGGAAAATATCCCTAATAGGAAACAGGTATTAAAATATGATAATTATCTAATGGCGAAAGTTTCTTTTCTAATTACATATTTTTAAAAAATTCTTCTTGTTTTTGTATGTATAAAATAGGTTGCAGGAATAACGGATATTGATGGAGTTTCGAGATGTCAGGAATTTCTTCATCTCCTTGTAGATGATATACTTAAAGAGAGAGCTATCTTATTTATAAATGTCAAGGCTACGAAAACACACATTGATCGAATTTTCCACATTCTCAGTCCTCCAGACTCTTCGGTAAATTTTATCGAATTGTATAAAAAAATATGCACAAGTTCGTCCATCTTATCTTAAAAATCAACGTTTTTTTATTAACTACAAAAGTGGAAAATGCAAAATCCAAACAGAGGGAAAGAATATGCTAGGAAAGGTATCACCTTCAATAGCAAGCTATTTAAAACTACCTGATTTGCAATTATATACAGGTAATTGTGTCCGCAACATTATTAGCAAAGTCGAGTACTGGCATTACCACTGTTAAAAAACACGGTGGGTGGAAAATCATCGCTGTTGCTGAAGGTTACATCGACTCTTCTTTGCAAAGCACAATAAAAATTGCACAACAATTACTAGCATCATCTATTGTTCCAATTAATGATAATCCTCAACCATCTATAAGCACAAATGCTTCAACCACGGTGAAGGAAAGCGGTGAAAACCTACGAACAGAAATGGTCATAAAGTGTTGTAATATTAACATAACAATAAATTAATAAAATTGTTTTCTTTATTTCCTTTGAACAGCATTATATAGGAAGAAGGACAACAATAATTAGCAAATCTGCAAATGTTATTTCCGTATTTCCACATTCTTCACAACAGAAGCGATGTTGTTATGTTGGCAATTATACAAGTAAGGGATGCAGGCATTTATCTTTATTGTATTAAAGTGAATACGTATTGAAAAATTTATTGCACATAAATAGGTATAAATAATTATTAAATCCATTTTCAACCAAATTATAAAAGACAAATAATGGCAGAGTCATCTATTATCTATATTAGGAAATATTTTAATACAAGATAAATATAAGATAAAGAAGAAGATTCCACCTAAAAATGGTACGAGTTTTAAAAATTTATTCGCCACAAGTGAAAAGCCATGAAACTGTAATATGAACAATTTTAAGGCTTCTCGCCAAAAGATTTTTAACCTAACTAAATAGGAAAAAATATAAACGTTTGCATTTCCCTCAACACCCACACAGGATAATGTGTTTAAAAGGAAGTTTTGCATTTTCAACAAACGTGTACAGCCACCCAGCACCGATGAGCCCCACATTGGGCGAAATCACTGGTCTGTTGCTGCAGTGCTAAGCTGATTGGAAATGCAAACGTTTATATTTTTGCCTATTTAGTTAGGTTAAAAATCTTTTGGTGAGAAGCCTTAGAATTGTTCAAATTACAATTTCATGGCTTTTCGCTTGTGCCGAATTAATTTTTAAAATGCGTGCCATTTTTAGGAGGAATCTTCTTCATTTTATTTAAATTATAAAAGGCTTAATAATGTACACATTTTTTTAACTGTTATACCAAACAATATTAACGTGTAATTTAGAATTTACTTTCCATTTGGCAATATCGCATTTCAATGTCAGGTACATGAAATTTGGGGACTAAAATACAATTTCAATTAATTTTGAAATTCAATTTTAGCTAAGAGAGATTTAATTCGATCAAATTATAAAATGCTTCATTTTTGCTTTTATAGCGAATAATCTTAACCAGGAATTTAGAATTCATTTTCAATTCGATATATCATTAACCCTTCAGCGGGCGCGCTATTCTTTAGTACATCAACAGGCGCGTGGCGCACAAAGTGCTTCAGACAGTTTTTAACTTTAACCAATTTTTTTTATAAATTTATCTTGATTTTACTAGAGCTAAAATTAAATTAAGTATTTTGCTGCCCAAAAATATTTATTAATCCAAAGCCTGAGTACTAATTTGACATAATTAACCTAAAAACAAGCAAAATTCATATGTACATCTATAAAGTATACCGAAGTATTTTAAACAAAATCGAAAGCATAAATGGAACATAATATGTACAACTGCCAAAATATTAGAAATATTAAAACCTATTCAAAATCACTTAGAGGCGGATCTTGACATGAGGGGCACAGATTAGTACTTCTTACGTGATTCTTACATACATGCTAATGGCACTGGTCGCATTGTCGTTGTATTTATATTTTTTACACGTCCACACGGAGCACACCTTCCACGTTTTTTTCTTGGTTGTTCTTGTTCGTTTAGGGATTCTTCTGGGCGGTATTTAGACAGAAACGTTGAAATATGTATTGGAAGAGTTAAAATTGTTGATCTTTCCATAAGATGACGTTTCGTAGACCAAGTGCTAAATTTTTGAAAAAGATTCACTTTGGATTTGTTGTGTTATTTTCATTTGAGTATTGTAGAACTTGAGCATTTATGCTGGCTATCCCTAGCAAGGCGTGAAATACGACTAGAGGCTACCTTCTAGTCACTCGATGTATAGAGTAATTGCCACACATCTAATTCACCGTATCAGCTGCACCCTTGGTGGCATTATAGTCCAAAATAATTTCCGGTCTTTGCTATCTTCATCAATAATGCCTGAATCGTGAAGTTTTGACAATAATATCATTGATTTATTTTTTTTAGGAACATATGACACTAATGTCATATGCTTTTGGTAACTAAATATAACAAAATGCATTTTACGCTTCTTGTCAGTCAAAAATTCTGCAGGAAGTTCTTCGTTGTTCTGCCTCAATGTACCAATGAGCGTAATCGTTTCTTCTAATAAAGTCTTTGCTAGTGGATAACTGATATACCAATTGTCGGTTCTCAAATTTCTACCAGAACTTCAATGTGACTCATCAATCTGTAAACTATATCAGTGGGAGAATTAGATGCCATAAAAGGTTCACCAGGCTGTTTTTTACAATAGACCTCCAAATTAATAGTAAAAAATGCTTTTCTGTCGGATAGCAGAAACATTTTTAACCCATATTTAGCGCGTTTATTTGGGATGTACTGCACAAACCTACATCTTTCCCTAAACGCCTGTAATTTTTCATCAATTGTGCAAAACTCTCCTAAATTGTAACTTGATTTACAATTATTTACAAAACTTTCCAAAGTCGATCTTATCGCTGCAAGCTTATCATATTTTCATCTTTCTAATCGGGTATTTCTTTCATCAAAATGAATACAGCGCAAAAGGAATAGAAATCGTTAATAACTTATTGCGGCTCAAACTACGTCCATTCCGGTTCCATCTTCTGTCCAGATTTCTAAAACATTAGTAAGGTTGAATTTCTTACTTCCTAAAAGGTAACGCAAACCCAGTGCCGCCATTAATTCTTTTTTTAATGTTTCCTTAGCGTGTCTGTCCTTTTATATTTTATTGACTCTGTTTTAAATTGAATATACGAATTTGTGCATTTTACGATATTTTCAATCATGGGAATATCAATAATATGAAAAAATGCATATCTCTCTAAATTACGTGCGGTCAACTTTGGCCCTGGAAACCTTTTTACTACATTTTTGTGGTGCGAAGTTGTGTTTTGTTACTGTTACTGTTCCTGTTTATTTGTCTTTACCTATAAAATACACTCTCTCGCTATTACTTGTTGCATCTTCAACATCACTGCTGTCACTGTCTGTATCTTGCATGTTTCTAGGAATGTATTATTGGTCAGAGACGCGTTGATGGTCCTGATACTCCACGCATTCACACTCTTCTTCTGAGTCGTCATCAGAGACGTCAATGACATTGGCAAAAATATCGGATTGTTCATTTAGAAATTTATGCAGCACTTTATCGGAAAGGCGGTATTTGGATGCCCTAAAGAGCGATAAAAAATAAAAACTTTTAGATAACAGGCAATAAAAAAATAGTTGTACAGATTTACTTATTGTATAATTACTCTTTTCTATTATTACTATTATACAATTTATTTTTCTAATACGATTAATCCCATAAACAGAGAAATATTTCTACTTATATGACCAGACGCGTCGACACTTTGGGCACGAATATCTTTGATAGATAATAACTAGCGAATTTAAACTCGTAGTCAAATGAAACGGCTCCTACTAACGTGGAAAGAGTTTTTGAAGGCATTCTCAGATAGACGAGCTTGTGAGCTGCGGTAAAAGAAAGTTATTAGGGAAATTTAGCGCCTAGCGCACTCTATACAAGCGCGCGCCCGCTGAAGGGTTAAACAAGTTGTCATTTACATGTAACCATGACAACACCTTATTCCCTTGAGAAAAGTTCGTTTATTATTCCCTCATTATCCGCCATGTATATAATAATGTACAGTACGTACCTAAAATCGAATATATATCTAGCACTTATTTCCCAGTCGGGAGAAAAGGCTATTTAAGCAACTATTTTTTGATATTTTTTAAATAACACTGTAATTTTACACCTAAAAATCGTATGTGATTTCTGAAATTGTGACATCTTCCTATACTTGAAATAAAAATACTTTAAACAAACTTCAAAGGAGATCTTTAATCCCCTAAAAGGAATGTCATATTGTCTGACACATCCTATATATTAATTATCTTCTATAATCTATTATTTATAGATCTAGTTAGATACTTAACTTTAAATATGGAATTAACTGCTGCTAAACTAAACTCTAAAATCTAAAGTTTTGTCAAATTCTATAAATTAACGATAGTTGAACAAAAAAAAACGTTGCGTTTATTTGAGTTTATTTGTTCAGGCATTCCTTGTTCAGCTATTGAAATAACTCAAAGCATTCCACAAACTTTTAGATTTTAGGTTTTTGGAGAAGCTTGCTTTCTAGTAATTAATTTTCGAATCGTTTATTGTCTAATTTAACAAAAGGTACACCATTTAACCCAATAATCTATTTTACTGTTATTAATAATTATTTTTATTTAGCAACACTTAGTTCCATATTTAGTTGATATAGTGGTTATAGTTACCTTATTAGGTTATAAATGCAAGAAACAACAAAATTACTTTAATAATAAATATTTATATGACTTTTAACGTCCCTAAAAAACTATACTCTGAAACGTTTATGTTCCATCGCGGAATATAAAGCTTGATGGATTAGTTGCTCCAAGATATTTTTAGGTCGGCGAAGAAACGGTAGAACAAAAGAGGCTCACTTTCATGTTATTTCAGAGTACTTGGTTGTGAATTAATTATCAATAACGTCGGTGGGTTATATTCAACTAACAATGACCCCCATGGAATTCTAGTACTAAAAAGCCATCAATGACGAGTTGGCCTCAAATATTATGACTTAGCAGCCCAAAGTTTTCGAAGAATTTTTGAAGATCTTACACATAATGCAAGTCGTCAGTGAAAGGGCCCTTGACTAATTTTAGATTACAATATTTCGATAACTTTAATGGCCTATTCATAATTTTATTGAAGAAGAACGTTTGCTGTTAACACTCCCTGAGTGCTAATGTTAGTAAAATTACAAAATTATTCCGCAGAAACTTACAAGAGGTCCCCGTTCCATGTTCTAGACATCTTGCACTATCTTGTTTTCTTTAAATCTACTTGCAACAGTGGCGGCTTTACGGTGAAGTAGTAAAGTGGCTCTTCACTGAATTTGTCTATACGAGTAGTTATCTTGTCTATAATTATAATAATCATTTATTGTGTTCAAAAACCTATTGAAATACTAAAAAATTAAAGAATTTCAATTCATAAAGCACTTAGAATTACATCCATAAAAACCGCAAACTATCGTACAAATGAAGAGCTAGGAGCTAGTATGCAAAATGTTTGCAGTTGTACACTTGGTTGTTATGGTGGTCGCCTTGGAATACACATTACTCCCACTAACAGTGAAAAGTTTGATTGAAAGATTACACTGGCCAACAAATCAATTTTTTTTCTGCTTCCTGTAATCTGACACCTGTTTTTAACTAACCATGTCGATGATTGCTATTTTTGTTTAGTCCAAGTTTAGGGTTATAATAAGAAAAATAAGAATAAAATTGTGTTTCCCAATTTTGATTCAGCTATTCGACTAGTCCCTCATTCCGATGAAATACCTGTGCCAGTTTATGAAAACCTTCATTCACTTGAGGATGAGGACGATCGGATATGCCAGACGCTCTGGAGGAGCACCACCTCGATATTAATTTTGAGAAGGAAGATTTAATTTCTGAGTCTGGACGACAACGTTTTACTGAAGTAGAATTGGACGACTTATTAAGAGATTTAGGTCTATCAAAGGAATCATCTGAACTACTTGCTGCAAGATTACATGAAAAAAACTTACTCGACCAAGGTACAAAGATAAGTTCATATCGTAGCAGGGAAGTGCTCATTTACAATATTTTAAACATGAGTGTGGGTTTGTTTATTGTAACAATGTGGAAGGTTTGCTAATTGAAATGGGAGTTACACAATATCATCTCAATGAGTGGCGTTTGTTTATAGAAGGTTCAAGCAGACGTCTGAAGTGTGTTTTACTACATAATGCGAATGTGTATGGTTCAATTCCTCTTGGATATTCTGTTCACTTAAGAGGAACATATGAAGATATTAAAAATGTTTTGAAGTTCTTAAAATATAAAGAGCATAACTGGATCATCTGT
>JAHWXV010405038.1:0-11456 GCA_024586415.1 Phrixothrix hirtus | reverse complement strand
CTAGAAAGTATGCCATTCTCAAAGCGATTAAAAACCTTGGGGGGGGGGGTCAAGGCCAATCTGGAATACTAACTAGTTTAGATGGGTACTCTTTTAAGAACAAATGTAGAACACGACCTTCAAAATTTCGAAACTTCCTATAGGCGGTACAGAATGTTTAACATAATGAGATGTAAAAACAATAAAGGTTAGCTTAAGATGACATTACGAAGCACAAAAATGTTGGCTGTTTATAAAGCTCTTGTTAATACCATTTCAAATTAAAAGATGCAAAGGAATGGCGTCAAAATTAATAACTGAAGATTTTAAATAGTAACAGTTAAATTTTAATATATAAGGAAACGATTTTTAACAACTGTTATGCATGACAGAGGCGCTTTTACTCGGTTTTAAAATTTGAATTGTCAGAATCGGATGATCATATTTTACTGTAAGCTCCGGATAAGTTTCAAATTCCCCAACATTAATTGTTAAAAGAAACTTGTTAAATAATTAGTGAAGTCTAATTTACAATAGTTAGTTTCGTTATACAGGTCGGTCTACTATTTTAATAGTTAGATGAGATAAATGATGCAAGATTTATTTTATTTTACGTTAACATGTTTTAGTTCATCGTTATTTCTCAAGTTTTCAATTCTATTTATTTACAAAACAAAAATGGCCTTGTTACGTTTAACAAAGTTTGTAACGTCTTCTCATTCTCTTGTAGCCGATAATGGAAGTTTAAGTAGTAGGTCCAAGAATAACAAAGAAGTAACCAAGAAAGCCACCGGACTTGTGTGTTTTAGCTCTACTACGGTGATACCAGGATGGAACAAATATTCTGCCCTTTATTATTGCAGGAAACTTACCCATCACCTCTAGATACATTAGATACGTTAAGTAGAATATCTTGGTGGCCGGCTGTATCCTGCCACCAGGTGTCAGAAAATTACTTTTTGTCGTGCACCAAAGCACCGTTCAAAAGAGAAGATTACTTGTGGACGCAAAAATTTGTTAGGTGAATATAATTAAGATGAGTAAGGAGAAAAAAAGAAATAAAAAGCCTACAATACTATTTTGTACTCTAAAATTTCAAATTAATAAACTTACCGTATCTAGACTGATAGATATTAATGAGAAATCCTCAAAGCACTTAATAATGTTCACGGCTTCAATTCGATTATCCAGGGCGGGCGATACACCTTGCAAACAACCTTGCGCTTTGTCATGATAGAATTTCAAAATAACTTATTATTTATTATGTAAAAATATATCAAAAGAATAAAACTAGAAATTAAATAAAATAATCTTAGCATAAAGGGGGAGATCTATGACAATATTACAATTCAAACCATTATTTTGATTATTGTTCTCACCCTGCTGTGTAATACAATTAATTTAACGAGAAATTCCTATTAATAGAAATAATTGTAGTGCTTTTGAAAACAAGAGTTACAACTTATTCAATTATTATATTAAATTATATTAAAAAGATACCAATACAGTCTCATCAAACCACTATTTCTGGTTTTTAAAAGTCGTTTGATTGTCGAACTTTCCCAAATATTTGGAAAAGCAGTTATATTATCCCAATTTATAAAAGTGGTGACCGTAACAATGTAGTTAACTACAGAGGTATTTGTAAACAATCTTTTATTGCAAAGTAACTCGATTCATTACTGTCTAAATAGCCTAAATGGGTTACAGAAAGGTTTATAGTTGATGAACAGCAAGTCCACTATATCTAACCTTCTAGTATACAGTTCTTATCTATCAGAAATATTAGAAAGTGGAAGCCAAGCAGATTCTGTCTATACCGACTTTGCGAAGGCATTTGACAGAGTTGATCATGTTCTCTTGATTTAAAAATTAAAACATACTGGATTCAGGAAATCGGTGGTTGAATGGATTGAAAGCTTTTTGCAACTGCGAACACAAAGCGTGAAGGTGAATAACTGTGAATCTGCATCCATTCAGGTTACATCTGGAGTACCGCAGGGATCGTATTTGGGTCCCATCCTGTTTACTATTTTTATAAACGATTTATTATATGTTATTGATTGTTGTGACACCTTACTATATGCTGACGACCTAAAAATTTTTTCTTCTATAAAGTCTGTATTAGATGCTAAGAATTTACAAACCGCTCTTAATAACTTATGTAGATGGTGCACCACTAATAATTTACGCTTGAATATTAGCAAATACAAAATAATATCATTTGATAAAGTAAAACATCCGTTAATTTTCAATTATATGTTGTCTGATAAACCACTAACAAAAGTATATTCTATTAAAGATCTTGGCGTTACCTTTGAAAAGCAATCTATATTTAATGCTCACATTGATCATGTTGTAAGTCAGGGAATGAAAATGTTGAGTTTTATAATACGATTAGGAAGAGACTTTTCGGTGCATACCTTAAAGATCTTATATTGCACTTTAATCTGTTCAGCTATGGAATATGCCTCCTCCGTTTGGTATCCTCATCAAATATATCTTATCAGAAATTTGGATAAAATGCAAAATAAATTCTTAAGATTTATAACATTTAAAATGAAACTTCCAACAGAAAATACCATCTATCTAAACTTAACGTATACACTAAACTTACAACCTTTCCAACAAAGAAGAAACATATCCGATCTATGTACTTTACAAAAAATACTAAACTTAATTGTTCAACTTTATTAAGGAAAATAAAATTTTGTATTCCTTCGGGATGCTCAACTCCAAGTAAAACCATTTTTATTCAAAATTTTTACAGAACATCTTACGGATTTAACTCACCGATTATTAGAATGATTCGATTAGCAAACGCATGTAATAATTCGCCAAATTTTGATTCATTCTTAAATTTGAAACATTCTAAGAAGCTTATTTTAGTTATAAATTCAAATTTTGTACATTAATTGTATATAAATCGTACTAATTAAGTTGCACATTTATCATTATTTGTTATTATAGTTAGTCACATTATTATACTTATATTACTTATATAATATTATATTTACATTGTATTATATCATTTGTAAAAGGGTTACCGTAAATAAAATTAATTATAATAATAATATTAGTCGTCCTCATATCAACTTATCACATACCTTTTAGCAACGCATAAATGAAATAATTTCATTTAAAACTCAATTTATAATGTAAAACTTACTCATTAATTATATACGAAGTATTTTGGATTAGTAAAGCGAAATTTAAAGCGATTAAAGATTGTTAACTAAAATTTTTTTAGGACACAAATAGTTGGTTTCAATTAATATTTGATGCAAGAGATGGAATGATTTTTGGTAATTAAATTATATTTTAAAGCTTCAGAGCAGATTCATTTAACTTAACGGATATATAAGTATCGATATTTAATAATTGTTATGACATTTACTACAAGCAGATAATATTCAGTAAGTTAGCTATCGAAATATACATTTTCCTTCCTTTCTGCATTTTAGTTGTCATATATAGCAAAATCATAGTACTATAAAGAGGAACGATCCGCGAAGAAGTTTATTGATACGATCTTTTTGTTACGAAAATAGTAAATTAGTGTTCCTATTTATATGCAAGTGAGTAACTAGTTGAAGAAACTAATAAGGTACAAGCTGAATCTTTTTATGCCAATTTACACTTGAAATTTTCTTTAAAATTAAACAGGTAATTGTAAATCCTTGCCAAACAAGTTTTCACTTTTATTTATTGTTTAATAAATCTTATACTATTACCTATTTAATCTCGCAATACAAACACCGCTACCTTATATTTGAAATTCGAGTTTCAATAGTAATTTTTAATAAGCAAAACTGTATCGCCCAAACGCGTGTAATGGAGAGTGTGGATCGAAAATACAGCCATCAGTTAATAGCATCCTAGTTAATGTTAGGGATTTTGCGTTTGCATTTTACATTTATACAGTTTTACAACCCTGCATATATCATAATAAACATGTAATACGAGTATATAACAAATTAAATAAAAGCGAATTCTTTAATTTATGAGTCAACTGGTAATATGCGTCGAACATAAATATTGCTATGATTTGAAAGGAAGGCCTGGAATAAATTATTTGAGTGGTAAATCTCTGCGACCCTTTTACAGTTACATTTGATGTATCTTAATTGTGACTAGTAAATTAAGCGAGTTCGATTTAGAAAATGGAGATGAATATAGTTAATTATAATTTAATGTCGTTAAATTTAAAAAATGATACTCAATATGTGTTTTTAAATGATAACTTTTTTAATATTAAGTTTACTTGTTAAAAACATTTTTATTTTGAGAGTGCAAATGGTAACTAGTTATTTTGGAAGTGATCGCCCAGTGAAGCAACTTATTTAATTCACAATTATGTGAGGCACGTAGTATTATCAAATTGTTTGCAGGTATTATCAAATTTTATCATATTATTGAATATTTCGAATCAAGTCTATTTCCAGATTATATTTATTTAATTCTTAAATATCAAGTTGGTACTTTGTTATGCTTTTTATTAACAATTGAACGAACTCATTCATCTCCACTGCATTAAGCTTTTGGATATTTTTGTTTGGAGATTACAAAACATTCTTTTATTGTAAAGATTTTAAAAAATCCTAGAGTGGGTAAAAGTATATTCCTTTTGTGAAAAACCTTTGAGATTAAGTTAAGTAAAGCCCTTCTTTGCTGTGAGACAGTTTCAAGATTATGCCATCGTGAAAGTTACGCTAAAAGTAGAATTAGGTTCGCGTAAAACAATAGAAGACATTCTCTTTTGTCAACCTTTAATTATTTTATAGTTCTTAAACGATTTTATTTTATAGCTTTAGATATCGCTGAATTCCAATAGTCGGTGCAGTGTTTAATCTATTCTAATCAAATGTAAGCTGAAAAACCACGAGCCTCTTGATTATGTTACGTTTAGAAATACGTCAAATATTTTAATGCAACTGCGTTTATAAAAAATACTATGTTTTTTATTAACTTAAAAGCATTAAGCATTGAGAAAATCTGGACTTCGAATTTAAAGCTTTATACTTGCCGTAACGGTGCGAAAGGACAGAACACGCTTTCTTAAGATAATAAAACAATGAAGATTGAACTTGCGAAATTGCACGACAAAGCTGAAGTAGGTTAGTTTTTACAAAATATATCATTTATGTACTTACATAAATGATATATTTTGTAAAAACCTTTTATATCAGATCAAAATTTGAGAGGGCGTGACTCAATCTGAAAATGGGCTATTGGAAGTGTTTCGCAATATAGGGATTACAAACTAAATATATTATCACACAGTATAATAGGTACTTCGAGATAAATTGTTATTCAGTCATGTCATTGAAAAACTGTAATCGTTTAACTTTTTAGATCACAAATATGCTTTAGCTTTTACATAAATATAAATCTAACGTTAGGAATTCTGTTAAAATAAATAATTGTTAGTAGAGAAAATACCTTCGCAAAACAACAAAAATCTATCCCGTTGTCAAAAATAATAATTGGACAAGAAATACCTGAACTAAAAACTTTAATTAATTGTAACGTTTCGAAAAAAATATCTGTCTTAATTTAAACTGACAATATATACAAAAGTATTAAACAAGGTGAGCAAATACAATTTTTCTTAAGAACCAGAATCTTTTTTACTTTATCTTACCTATACGAAATATAGTATAGAGGAAGTGTTGTTTTCGTCTAAAATCTTCAATGTCGAAATTTTAGTGGAAATACACGTTTTTGGGTCCCCCGAGGCTGAAAATCATGTTTTTAAAAATTGCACGTGAGTAAAATACTTTGCTTCAAATCGGTCTATTACTGCATTTCAGGAACGAGTCAAAGAATTTTGTGTAGCGTGCAACGTTTCAGAACAATGTCTAGTTACGTACAGTTTTGACCTTTGCTAAGGTACAGCGTTTACATGGTACCATTTCTTCTTAAGACAATTTAGCCAGTGAGATAAATGGTGAATTTAGATATCGTAATTTAGAGGAGAAACTCTTGAGTAGATTAAATTACGCACTTAAGATGAAGACGTGCACATGAGTGTCTATTTAAGTTCCATGGTCAACTTGTTCAACCGATTATCGGCTGCCTTGAAACGATTTGAGCAATTGAAAATTATCAGTAACAACATTCTTGCTTACTACCAATACCAAATGGCCTTATTTGATAGCAACTTTATTCAGTAATTGAAAAGCTTGTGCAGGAAAGCCGAGATAACTCGTGCTTCTTTGAATAAATTTATGCCTGTTTCTGTTTTCGCATTGACCAACCGAATTAGGTTACGCTTCTTCCTTCACGGGTTCATGTCAGGAGTTTCAGAGTTTAAGAAGTTGTGATGTAGCATAAGCCTCTTTCTCTAGATCTGCTGGCGCAGAAACCCCTGAACTCCAGACAAGTAGGTCCCATCTCTTCGCATTGTCAGCAGCTCCAACGACTTCAGTGCTGCGATTGTGATTGAGTGATCGTCACATGTCCTAGTTATTCTAAATGTACTCCGTTGCTAATTTCTTGCAAGACACCAAAAAAGTAAATTCTGGGTTAGATAATCTAGTGTCTGGTTCCGTGTCCTCGTTGAACTTAGATGTACCTCTTCTTGGTCTAAACGATCACTTCGGAGCCAAACTCGACTTATATTTTTGGGTTCGATAGACGACGAACGTTCTTATCTCACAGTTTCTGTTCTGGATAATACATTTTGGGTTTCCTAGATTCTTTCGCTTTACGTTCCATACTTAGTGGTTCTGGATGGAACCGCTTACGTTCACTAAAGTGAGAACTCTAAACTCCTCCTTTTACTTGCTGTAGCTTTGCTAACGGCATCGATTGTGCTGTACTTGAAGTATTAGTCTTCCCTTCTATGTTAAAGGTCAGGTTAGGATTCTTGATATTTTAGTCATTCCTTTGGTTAAGCGGTCACCCGTATTGAAAATATACTTTGAGTTACCACTTGGGAATGTTTTCCACTTTAAATGTGTACTTAGTTCTCCTGAGTTCTTTCGCGTTCCGAACAATCAGGACGATATAAGACAGTTTTGTCTCGGACCTTCCAAATGAATTCTCTAAAGACGACGTAGGTCGTACTTCTCTGAAACAACAAGAAATTCATATCTCAGTAGAATGCATTAAACACCTTCACTACCCTGTGTCTCCGGCCCTTCAAGTTCAATCCAATAAACAACTTAACGAAACGTTTCGATTGGGAGTCGTTGAGCATTCTAAAATCTACTGGTCTCATCTATCGCCATGTTGAATAAAAAGGAAAGATGCATATCTTTTGTCTTCCATTTCGCATATTCTGGATCGCCTTCGTGATTCTTCATTCCTCTCCAGTCTGAATATCCGATCGGCATATTGGAAAATTCCGCTCCAGCCTGAATCAATATCAATTTCTGTATCTACCGTGCCTAAGGACGGCTTCTTCCAATTTTCGAGGTTACATAATTATCATTTTACTTTTTGTAATCCCTATTGATCGAGGTATCTGTGCCACCTTGGTGCGCATTATTTTGATTACTTTGATGACATAATCATTATTGCTTTCATTTTCGATAAACCTGTTGAAGTATTGGACGCAATAGCGTCCAGTTTACCTTTCGCTAGTCTTACGTTACACTAGGACAAGTGTGATTTCTGTCGATCTGAGTCTGCGTTACCTGAGATACGTTGTTGATCGCAGTATTTTCACACTTTGATCCCTTATCTTCCTATTCCTGGATATGTTGGTGGTATACGTCATATAATCCGCATGTTAAGCTAGTATCGTCGCTTGATCCCTATTTCTTCTATAGTAGCTACTGCACTGTCTATACTAACGAAGAAAGATACAGTTTTCACTTGGGAGGATGATTGCAAGCGTCTTTTTAACACTACCAAGGAAAAATTAGTTTCCGTTTCGATTTTATCCCATTCTGACTTTAAATTTCCGTTTGTAATACAGACAGATGCGTTCGACTTTGGTCTCGGCGCAGTACTTTCTCAACAACACACAACGTAAAAAAAGTGATCGCGTATACTAGCTCCTCGCTGTCAAAGCTGAACGCAAGTGATCAGTTACGGAAAAGTTATATCTAGCTCTATTACATACCATAGAAATATTCAGAATTTACGTGGAGGAAACAAATTTTCTATAGTCAGCGGCTACCACTCTTTGCTGTGAATTAATAGGTTGTAGATTATGGATGATTTATCTGGTCAATACGTTTACAGCAGTACAACTACGAGATCATCCATTACAACACCAAAGACCACGTAGTTATGGCGCTGTGTCACGGTCTCAACAATTGACTAACGTCACTGTTCCTCGGTTCGTTCCTGTTAGTCCTTCTGATCAATGTTATATCACATTGCACGATGAAGTCCAAAATATTCCTTATAAGTGCCTGCTCTAGCGACTATATGGCGACAAACTCTGCAAACATTTTGCTTCAAAATCTGATAATATTTCTAACTAACCATCAATATTTATAGAAAATAATGGTACCTCAGGGCTCTTGACTTGGTATTTTTGTTGAGAATCATAATTTCGCTATTGATAGTCACACTAGTGTTTTTAAAGCATACCACAGCATTTTTCCCCGTTAGTTTCGCCTAAAATGTGCGCTGACATAACTAAGTATGTTTGAAATTGTTGAATGTGTTAAAAGTATAAGAAAATTTCAATACTCTCTAATAACTTAGTCCGCCGACGTCATAAACGCCTGTCAGATACCTCCACCTATTTCGCCACATAACTTGCATTGTAGTTTATAGGCCCATTTGGTATTGGCAGTAAAGTGTCGCTTAGTGTTACGAACTACTAAATTCGGCAAAGAAGTCTGACGATATTTCTCACGAATTTGATTTAAAACTATATTTTCTTCCCAATTCTGACAAGGATGTTCAATAAATCCTTTTCGTATACTACTATTTCGTATTTCAATCAGATATCAGACACATATTAGACATAGTCCGTCTCTCAATTTAAGAAAACCATGTTTAATGAACTTTTTAAGAAACAATCCAGCACGTGCACGCTTAGATATCTATAGGTATAGTCATATAGCGATAACTATTATTTTTGTTTTTTCTTTTTCTAGTGTAAGTATCAATATTGTATAATCCTGTTTTGATATATCGCCATTTGTTTCCTCTATTTCCTATAAAACGGTTAAACTAATTTAAGGGGTTAAGTGGTAGAGCAGCATCGCTTGTACACGAAATTGAACTTCGCCTCTTGTTGATTAATTTCATAAATTGTAATCAATTAATGTTCATACTTAATTTAAATAAAGGCATTTATTATTATTATTATTATTATTATTATTTCGTATTGTAATCTAAAGTTAATATTTCAGCTTTTTTTATTTTTTTTGCTTATTTTTTGCTTTAAGTCAACTTTATGTTTTTCCTAGTTTCGGTATTCCTCTGGCTTATGTCAAATTGCGCATCACGCAATGACGCCAAATGTTTTTGTAATGCCTTGGGCTCAGTAGCTCCGAAAGTGTGAGTAGATCAGAATTTTGGTTGGGTACACCGCGTATAATTTACACCACTGTGTGATAAAATAAAGATATGTAACTCTTCATCACTGTTGCGCTTCAGGTTCAGTCAAAACCGACAACGATAGCCAGGAATTAATTAGGTTATATCTGCATGGAGAAAGGAAAGAAATTCAAGAAAAAGGGCGTATCTAAAACAATAACTTTATTCCACCTGGGTAAAGCAATATGTATAACAACTACAGCAACAGTGAATTTATGTACCTTTCGGAATGTATGTCTCAAGCAAAATGTTAATGAATGTGCATTTCGACGTTAAGGCTAACTAACTACATCCTAATATTTTAATTACTTTGTACTAAATTTATTTTATTGCTAAATTAAGCGATATTCCCAAAAAGGTTAATTACGATTTAAATAAAACGGTAATAAGATGTGGCAAACAGAAGGGGATTACTGTGCAAATTGGCAAGTATTAAACGTGATGTTCCGATAGAATGGCAAAACGGCTCTCTGTTGGCGAGAAGGCAGCTTTACAAGTACCCTTTCAAGGTGAAATAGTAGGTCAACCTTGAGGTCCACAACAGAGCTAATTTAATCAAAATACGTTGATTTAATTAAAAAAGGTAAAAATTGCGGCTTATATTACACTTCGTAGTTATTCACATCCAGAAATTAGTCATTCTTCTACTAAAAACAACTTAGTTTAGCTCTTTGCAGGTTCAACTAGCTTTTACATTTTCCACAACTCCATCTATACCTGAAGCTAAATAAATCTGGAAGCGTAATTTAAGAGACGAAAAATTCAATCAATGGTTGGAAGCAAGTTAAATTTGGTATTTTGCGCACTAACTAAAACCACATGCACTCTCAAAACTTTACTGTAACATATCAGGTTGAGAGGAATTGTTTTCCTTAACCCTCATTATTTCAAAGCTGCGAACCGAAATATTTTGTGGAATGAATTAAAATGCAGACGTTTTTCAATAACGTAAAATAGGTCGGAATATGATTTAAGATACTTTAGAAATGATTGACTTCATAAATATAGACATAAAAGTTTCAAATATCTACTAACTTAAAATTTGATTTGCTCAAGAACTAGTTTACATACAGGGTGTCCCAAACAAACGTTTAACCCCTTTCATGCATACTACAGATGATGCCTTCAAATAGTCCTGACGAACATGTGTGGTACAATTATGATTCGAAATTTATATAGGAGTCCTTGAACTGTCGGTTTACACATAGTTTACGTTATTTAGAAATTTTTCATACATTTAATTACAAACTTTTGTCTTATTCAGCACGAAAAGATTTTTAGAACATGCACTAAGGTATTTGTATTTCGTGAAAATATTGCTGTTGACCTATGTAACTGACTAGATACAATAAAATGATTTAAAACAAAGGCAAATTTTTTAGAGTACCGTACATTTTTAAAACAAAAATAGTTTCTTTGTCAGTTAATTCAGAATGCTAGTGGAAATAACAAATATTTAGCAGGAGACGTCGGAATATTAGCGTAAACAAACTTTTCAATGGCAATAAAAGTTCTGTTAATAATATCATAACTTTATTTTATTATATTTTTTATACAACATGATATATTTGTTATTACTCAACTTTGTATTAAATTGTTTTTCGATCAATAATTTGTTACTAAATCAGAATTAATTGCTGTCGTCTTTTTACTTTCATTACAACTTTTGAACTTTCTTGATCATTAATTTTGCTTTATAATAATAATAATAATAATAATAGTAATAATAATAATAATAATAATATTTATTGAGCGCATGAAATTAACTAAAATAGACAATTATAAACTTAAAGTTTATAAATTAATAAAACACATTAGTAATAAAGAAATGTACTACGCCCAAAAGGAAAAAGATCGGCAGAGCCGCTTTACACCTTTCCCTTCAATTTACAATATTGACAAATTATCTATTTGTAAGTTTAACATTTTTTTCTTAAATTCATATTTAAATTTGTTAATAGTAGGGC
>JAHWXV010405019.1:0-22523 GCA_024586415.1 Phrixothrix hirtus | reverse complement strand
TTTACAATAACTTGAAATAATAAAGGATTCTATTGTCTAAAATCACACAAACGGAACTCCAATAATTTATATTTGCCAACTAAATGTATTAAATCATTACAAATTTTATAGGGAATTCATGAGTGAATTTTAAACCATTACAACGGAAGGGATTGTTGTTTCTTTAATATTATTTTAGCATCGAAAAAAATATTTACACTCAATAACATCATATGACTTCTCTACATAATCACCATTACTCTCAATGCATTTTGGGTACCGAAGCATTCTTCTGTATTCTCCTTGTATTACGACATGCCTATTTGTACCGACTCCGACTGCTGTCTTCACTTTATCTTCCGTCTTGAAGCGCTGACTTACTATCTGAGGGAATAAGTGAAGGTCATTAGTTGAAAACATTTCATCCGAATTATACCAGCAAGCCTTTTAGTTTTTTAAGATAAGAATTGCCATTTTTTGGTATAATTAACTAGGGTGTTTCTGTTTTATTGCAAGGCACATTTTTTTAATATTTCACAGTATTTTTTTACGTAGATGATGCTCTTTTGGCAGGTAGTCAATCAATAACATACCTTTGCGGTTCCAAAGAGTTGCTGCCATTATTATTCCCGTCAAATGTTGCGCTTTGGCTTTTTTGTGAGCACTTTCAGATCATACTCTATTGTTTAGTTTCAGGTGTTGTGTAATGCACCTAAGCTTCATCACCCGTGATAAATGAGAAAAAAACATGTTCACCTTTCAGTTTAACCAATTCCACGAATTTCCGATCAGAGCCATTCTCTATTCGTTGTGTGCATCTGACAATAGTTTCGGAATCCATCTCGCATATATTTTCTGTGATGAAGATCATCGGGTAATTCTCCCAGTAGTACGGCTCGCTTTAATATTAGTAATAAACGCCGGAGAAGTTCAACGAAAGCAACACGTTGATCCTGTTAAATGCTGTCCTGAATTACGTTAACAATAACCTTCTTTTTTGAAACAGCAAAAATCTTTTTGGCTTTCCAAAAGATTATTCACCACGTATGAACCATTTAAACATTTCTAGGTAGATTTCGGGGAATATCCACCACCAATTTGTTTTTCACAGTAAGAAATTAGATGCCTGTCCCCATTTCACAATCCAACGCGCATGGGTGTATACCTCCGTGATTGTTCGATTCGTATTGGTATAGGGCTTCCTTGGGGTGGCTCGTCCTTCCTAACACAACACTTATGTATGTACATCGTTGCCACTCGGTCAGGTAAACTGAGTTTTAAGACGACCCTCGTAGATTATAAATAATACTTGAGTGATTGCTCGTCAATTATCTAATAAAATTCCAAACCTTTTATTCGTCAACAATAATTACAAAATATTCGTAATTGTTTGCATTTCTACCCAGTAACAATTAGTATCCTGAGACAAGGGTTCGGCAAGCGAGGCACTTGCTTCAAGTTACAAAAAAAATTAAAAAATTGTGAACTAATTACCAAAAAATTCGCGAATGATCGTTAAGATACGAAGTGCATAATTTGTAAGCTGGTTGCTTCTAATTTAAGTTAATGTAGTCGTATTTATGAGATCAAAAGGAGTTCGTTCGTTCCGTGTAGAATTTGATATATTTTTCGCGTTGTTGTGTTGATTACTTAAAATAAATGATCAAATATTAAATATGCTTGCTGATCACATTCTGCTTATTACTTGCATGTGAGCTATTCTACCAGGGGTGCTGCTAATGCAGTTTTAAACAACGAATTATGGTTCGTAACTTCTGTATTTAATGCTTAATTAACTCTGTTAAAGTGTTGAATTCTTAGTGAAATTTAACATCTAAGCCGTAGTTAATAGTATTTAAATATTAAATGGACACAATTTTAGACAAATTTATAACTCGATTGGGGTTCGGTCCCAAGACCTTTAACGTGCCGGGCTAGTGCCCTACCCCTAAGCTACCTAGCATTTCGAAAACCAGTCATCAATACATTCCTCTGTATGTTAATTGATTATGTACAAGTGTAGTTTTGTTCTATTTTTTAACTCTTCGCGAGTGCATTTAATAAATATGTAGTAAGTACTGAGTAATTTTCCTAATATCTATTTCCACTGCAATAATGGCACCTTTTTGAAATAATATCTGCTTCCACCATCTTTGCTTAAAAATTTAAATTCCAATTTAAAACCCTAAGTAATAATTTACTGTTGCGCCCTTTTTAAGTTATATTTACAAAATGTAATGTTTAACGAAACGGCTGTGTTAAGAGTGCGGATTATGATCATTATTGGCGAGACACCTCTTATAGGCTTGTTACAGTATCGCAATGAGATTCTGTTTCGCTGTGTATAGATAGCAACCACTTGCCCTAGCTTGGTCCCAGTGTTGATCTGAATGTTTAAATTATACTTTGCGGCTTTGTATTTAGCTGTTTACGCTATTGGAAACGTCTAACTACTCTTACCAAAGAAAATATTGTAATGACGTCTGAGGAAAGTTGTATATAACGCAACGAAAAATATTTTAATTTTATTTTTACAGGTCTCAAGTTATTTATTTTATTGTTTCTTATAAATAAAAGATTAGTTTTTAAGTAGCAAAATTCGAAATGTATTTGCAGAATTCGTTCGAAAAACTTAAATAATCGTAATCTTCATGGAATGTCGTGAAATTTTATAAACAATTTGATGGTTTGGGATGTTAATTTCGTAAAATTGAGGTATAATTGAAAACGCCAAGCGCGTAACCAAGGAAGTTCGCATTAATTCATACATTTGTATCTCCACGAACTTGCCGGTGCACGATACGTATCTTCAAACAACTCCAACACGAGAAGTTGTTATTAGAATCTATGAAGAGAGCTAGTTTGAACGTTCATTGCGATACGAGGTCTAAACGCCAAGCCCACGCGCCGATTATATCTGGGTAGCTAACTTTACAAGTTCAACATAAGCACCATATTCAATTGCTTACGTCTCCTAATTCCAACGCTTATCTCAGTAAAAAGGTATGTGATGGGGCCAGTGCCTAGGTGGTTTATACCCGAGACACAATAAATCTCGAGCTACACGAGTAGCGTATACAATTTAAGATACTTTTTGAAATGCAGGCAATATTTCACCACAAATTGCCCCAATAAATCAATTAACAAAACCGTCGTCGTTGACGCGGCCGATTTTTTGGTACGTTGCACAGACAACATGCTTTTACACCACACAGGTAACGCATTTATTAATATTTAAGAGGTTACATAAGGAAATGTTGACACAAAAAAAGCCTCCTTCATAGTTTACCGTATTGTAAGCAGTTGTGTGGTGCTAAGGAACCTGGTAAAGGTAATGATTCATTCGCAATAATGAGTTCGTAGTGATTATTAGGACGAGGTTCCGTGAGATCTGTATATAAGCACAGAAAATATTATAGGAGGACGTTATTTATCCGTACACAATCACGAAACGAATAAATTTTCCATGGAAGGAAAGGACTATCAGTGTTCATTCAATTCCCCTGTACAAAGCCAGCTACTATAAGAGTAACTATGACCTCTTTTCAATCAAAAATGGGAAGTAAATATAGATAAATGCAAGGATGGGATTGAAAGGAGATTTAATAGTAGAAATGAGTAAACATTCTATCACAGCATTCATCTGAGAGGAGATGGCTCAGTCAACTCAGGAAGCCATTCGAAACCTGAAGCGGAGCAGGCAGTCCTAGGAATCGAACCCAGGACTACTCAAATAATAACATTCATCATAGTTTGGTCACTATATAGCGTCCGGAAACGGTTTTTGCAACGATTTTTATCATTTTTTTATCTTTATAAGCTATGTACTTCAATTGATAAATGGTTGGCCTTGAACTTTTCCATAAACAAAACCGAAAGCGGTTATGATGACAACAAGTATGTTATTTGACAAATAATTCTAACTTTGGCAATAAAAAGATTAACAAATTCTAAATGAGTGTTTAAAGAATTCGGATAAAGTTAAGTATCGATCGGTGATTTAAGTACCTGTGTTTGAAAGGATTTTCTGGCAAAGAAGTATATGCGAGTATGATATATATATATTATAGAGTTATTTCCCTTCGTACGCTACTATAAAAAAATTGGGTTACAGAATTTAAAAAAAGAAGAACAAACATTAAAATGAACACTATGTTAGGACATCCGTTTCTGTATCGACTTCTAAAAATTTTGATGTCGTGTATGACATGATTTTGGAAAATGGCGAATTTGGTTCAAACGTATAACTGAGACTTCAAACATTTCCTAGGAGCATGTCTTTCACATCGTACATCATGATTTGAGCATGAGAAAATTATCTAATAATCTAATAATAACTTCCAAGTCACGATGCCTCCATTTTGAAGTGGAACCTCGAAGTTTGGACCATATTGTAAGTATGGACGAAACATGGGTTCATCATT
Organism: Phrixothrix hirtus; assembly: GCA_024586415.1. Classification (NCBI taxonomy): domain Eukaryota; kingdom Metazoa; phylum Arthropoda; class Insecta; order Coleoptera; family Phengodidae; genus Phrixothrix; species Phrixothrix hirtus. Next base: position 18,120 of record JAHWXV010405019.1, on the reverse strand, counting down.
ACCCTCTAGAAACAAAAGAACAATCAACGGAACGGAAACGCGCTACGTCTAAAAATCAGCAGAAAACGTCAATACAACAATTGTTGGGAACAAGTACGAAATAATTATGTCAGACTACTTACAACAAGGTAAAACTGTGATGGAGGCGTACTAACTACTATTGGCGGAAAAATGCCGTGGAAATTTTCCAGCATTCCTTGTTTGCAGAAAATTGATTAAGTTGGCTTTAAATTGATTCACTGTTCCTATAACTAGATTTAGTCTCATCGGACTATTACCCATTTCCAAAATCTAAAAATATTTGGAAAGTTCTCATTGAGGAGGGATGGTTTGCAGACAACTTTATAAGAGTTTTGCTAAGTATATAGTGTTAAAAGAAGAATACCGCTAAGAACTTATAAACCTGGTCGTATGTTTAACGTTCAACTAATTTATTACTTTCGTCTCAATATTTAAATGAGTTGATAATTTGTTTATGTTTTAAAAAAATCTATACAAAATTTCTCTTCGGAATGCATTAATTACTCGCACACTTAGCACTTTTCTTAAAATTATTTCTTGGGGGTCTTCATTGTTCCATAATGTCTACACTTATACCACTAACTTGTATTTATTTTTATTTGTGCACTTTGTATTTTTGCGTTTTGTTTGTCACTTTTAATTAACCCTAATTATTCCAGTTCGCTTATTCTGAAGCTATTTATTCTCAAATTCAAAGGTCATTGAATTTACAAATTAAAACTAAAGCGTCTGTTATTCTGTATTAATGATTTAAAATAGTAAATTTTTTAAAAAATTAGTATTTAGTAACTTTCAGTAGAGTACCCACAAAGAGTCTATGGTACAAAATTTACTGAAAACATCTGTCATTTTGTTGTTAATGTGCACAGTTGTAATAAAAATTAATAATAATTTTAAACCGTCTGTAGGTTTTAAATAGGAGTAAACAATGTATGAAATATGAAAAGTTGGTTTTTTCTTATAAAAGGCGCGAATATTGAAACATTCGGCACAAGTGAAAAGCCAAAAATTGTCATAAGAGTACAAATAAATGAACAATTTAAAGGCTTCTCACTAAAGATTGTATATCTTAACTAAATATGTAAAAATATATAGACGCATTGCAGCACATGCATGCCACTAGTTTTGCCCTGTTAGGCTTACCAGCGCGGGGTCGCTGGACACGTTAATTGAAAATACAAACTGTTTTTAAACACATAAGAAGTGTTGATATCATATGATGATATAACACTTATTATGTGTTTAAAAGGAGCTGGTATTTTCAATCAATGTATCCAGCGACCCCACATTGATGAGCCCAACAGGGCAAAACCAGTGAGTACGTGGGTACTCCAGCGCGTTTATATATTTTTACCTATTTAGCTAGGTTATACAAAATATTTGGTGAGAAGTCTTTAAACTGTTCATTTATTTGTACTCTTGTAACAGTTTTGGCTTTTCACTTGTACCCAATTTTTCAAAATTCGCGCTTTTTATAGGAGGAAACTTCAAATTTTTGTATTTCATATAATAATAATTCACTATTTACACGAAATATAAACAATGGCACTATTAATCGAAACATTGTCATTGCAGCAACTTTTGATTTAATTAATATGACAAATGGAATTTGTTTAAAGCCAACGTTTTTAAGTTGGACTTGATACACGTGGTTCATAACAAAATAACAAAACTTTAGCTCAAACGTTTAGAGGAACATTTTCCAATAGTGAAGGTAAAATATTATTTAAAAAAATGTGAATGATGCGCGTAAATGGAAGATTGCTTTCTTGTAACATAGTATAGGTATGTATGTGCCTTTTCTGATCGTTTCTTCGCAGTAATGCCATTATTTGCCTGAAATACAAAATTAGCTTTTACTATGAAACAGTTGATGTGCGAACATATGTTTTGATGAGCATTACAGATTAGTAAAATATTTAACACACTGTATATAAAGGCACCCGTTTTTATTTCTGTCTCGGTACGGTGCTATTAATTAGAGCAAACATTACATATGAACAAAATAAAACGGAAATTCATCTATACTTCTGGAAGTGTGTTAGTGCTGCAAATTCCTTTTTTGTAACTTATTGTTTACCGCATCTGAATTTTAAATGCGCTAATGTCTCTTCATAAAGTGTTTAACTTTACACTAGGAAACGTTTTTGTTTGATTTCGATTAAAAAAATTGTTATTGAAATTTTCTGTATAAAAAACATTTTATTTGTTTAAATATATCATTTGTTATATTTGAGAATTAAAACAAAATGGTTCCCAAAAAATAAAATATCAATGTTTGTCAGGTATCCTTTATATAAATTTTGTTTTATTTTCGATAATCTCAATTTTCTATTTACAAATACCGTAATTCCGAGATTTTTTTTGTGACTCATTTAGTTTTGAACGGTATTTTTTATTAAATTTTAAGATTAATGTTAGGTTAGATGATTAAATATGTTAAAACATTGTTGTAAAGCGCAATCCTAGTGTTCCCCCGCGTTTATACTAATACGGTTTTTTAAACTGACATCTACCATTTAAAAACCATTAAAAATTGGAGCTTTTAACTGTGGTACTTTCTATAAGTTTATGATAATTATTTTTAACGGTGGCAAGTTTTTTGATAAAATTGGTAAATGACGAGGGGCACACGCATGCGTGTGACAAAACAGCCACAGAAATTGACTACTGGCTACTTGTAGTACCTATTGGGCGGTCCGGCGACTCACCTGGCCAGTTCAGTTCGATTGTAGACCTCGCACTACTCACTTCGTTAAGGTCACACTGCTTATTAACAATAATCATGTAGTGCGGTTGACGTGCATGTGGGTAGTGATAATAGTGCATATTAGTGGCTTCTTTTTTATTTGGATAAAATCTAAATTTTACCGAAATATTTTCACCTAGGTAAAAATTTTATTTTTCGTTATTTTATTGGATTTAAAGTATATGTAAAATTTCGTCATGGAAACGTGAAGGATACAAAATTGCTTAAGCCTTTACATTAAAGCTGCAAGGATTTTCTTAAAATTAAGATACAGGTGAATCTCATGTAGTGATAAAATTGAAATGAGTCCTAACGAACAGTCAAAAAGATGGTTAAATAAATGATGAATTCAGTATGTGTGAAACGTATAATTTATTCCTAGTTTTTTTTTAAATAAAATTAGTGATTGCCTTTCTTTCCACTTACAAATATTATTAGTGTTTGTTTGTCGGTCGTTTAACTATTATTAAAGTTTGATTGATGTTTGGGTTTGTGTTAATTGTTTCTTGGAATTTTTTATTTTTAACTTAAGTGGTTTCGGGGTGTTTGTTTTTCGCAATTTTGCCGCATGAATTGTAAACCAAACAATATAAAATCGACACTTAAAAACTTGTACGTGACAATCCGTTGTCGCGAGAAACCGATAGTCCGACGGCTAAAAGGTCCCACAACAAAACAGAAAGGGTTAGGCCCGGTTAGCCCGATGACCCGCGGTCATAAAAAACCTGGCCGGCCTTTTAGGGCTGTACAAAATTGTATTTTGTTTAATAAATTTATTTATCGACAAATTCGATGCGCTGATTACTTAAATCCGTCGGACTCTTAACGGCTCGTTAAATTATACGCTAAAGGAAAATTACTAAAATAATTTTATTAAATAGTTTTAAAGTTGTTATAACAGTGGGCGAATTAAAATTTCGGATTTACGTTCGCTTTTTATTAATTTAAATAAAGTTTATTTTGTACAACCCTTAAGATTTATTTATAGCTAAAGTAGAATAGGGGACGGTACAAGGGCAAAATTTTTCCCGTAGTCCACCGCTGGCCAGTCTACCTGGCCCCGATTGTCTCACGCAGTTATCAAGAATAGATTCTCCCTTATAACTCTAATTATACTTCGCGGCTTCACATCATTAGCAACCTTTTAGCATTCTTCCTAGTTGAGATGTCAAGCAGCGCGTAATGATATTAAAAAGCACTCCCGACATTCAACTTTATTACTACTTGAACAATGAGCTTAATCTAGACTAATACTCTCCTTATGTTTCTTATTTTTATAGTTACCCTCAGGTGTGCCGACTAAATGTATGCCAATTTTAATCGGAATAATGCTTTAGTCAGGCGTATTTGATTGATTGAGTGTATATTTTTGACGTTCGAGAGATTTAATTAGTAACGTACAGTACATATACTAATTCAGTGCACTGTGCAGGCACTAATTCGTAACTTCCCTTATCTCTATTATGATAGACATTAATTTCCCTTTTAACGATACAAAAGTGTAAAAATGACAAATTACAAAGGATATTAACCTGTCCCTCAATAAAAACTAATTACTTCTTCAAACATTTTGTAATAGTTACAATTAAAAATCTTATACGCTCTAGGAAATGTATTGGCTAATTGATCGTACTAGTTTTTACAAGGAGGAGCGTTTGCCTAATTTAGTAACTAACTAAGCATGTAATGTTCTCTAATGAATCCTAATTAAATAAGAGAGATAGCGATAGCTACTAAAACTTGTTATATATCTATAAATTAAAAACTTGACACCGATTTTAACAGATTTTCGAATACACAGACTGCGTTTTGGAAAACCTTGGAAGGTCAACCGTGCGAAAATATGTTTTTAAGGCTGAATACAGCCGATTAATATTGATAGCGCGATTATTAAATTTCGTTAACTAATAAAATAATTAGCGAAAAAAATTATACCAATAACTTCCAAATTGAGTAATTAAAGTTAGATAACAGAAGCTATTTTTTTAATGTACACTTTCTCACTCCTACCTTTAAATAAAATCAAGTGTGGGTGGATATTCAGATAAATATGTTTATTGACTTAAACCGTTAGTTTTTGTTCGTTATCCATAGTTAAGAAATGTGGGAAAGGAGTGGCAAATAAATTTTTGCAGTATGCATTTACAGTTGAAATTATCTTCAAGGCGCACGCCAATTTAAATATGTCTCAAAATAAAATACAACGATTGAGACTTTGCAAGTTAATTGTTAAAAAAATACTTCTGTTGCATTAAGAAAGCGACTGTGAATTTTGTAAGTGTTTCGAAGATATGCAAATAAATGTTAGATGTGCGCAATTTAATTAATTAATCAGGTTTTTCGTAACGGCGCAGCGCAGGAGATATATTTTTTTATTAATGACGCAAATATAATATTTCTTCTACCTGAGTGTTTTAATAAACACATTAATTATTGAAATAAAATTAAGGCACTGTTATTTTAGAATCAAAGTACAAGTATCAAAATTGCTATTAATTGAGTATGTTAAAAGATGTGTGTAAAGTACATAATTGATGTGCTTAGGCAGTTGAAAAGCTCGACAACCTAACAAAACTGTAAATATTTTATGTAGCCTTAACTGTTTAGGTTAAATTTTTTGACTAATTAAATGTCGTAATAGTCTTCATCTAGATTAACTCGCGTTATTTATTGTCCAAGAATACAAATTGGAAATTTTAAGCTTGAAAGGATTCCGCAGAACTAATGTATATTAAAATTGGATATAATCTGGAATGCGCGGTTTAATCACAAATTTACAATTATGTAACCAAAGTAGGTATAATCTGTCTAATTTGGTATGGAAATGTAAAGTAGGTATTCTTGGCATAATTTTGATTAAACTATAGATATACATTATATACGGAGAATAATGTGTATACATATAGGTAATAATTAGTTGAAAGTACTTAACTGGCTAATAGTCTATATATCAAACGGTAAGCTATTATTTTCAACCGGATGGTCTAATAGTTCCATCGATAAAATTTTATAACTACCTAGAACTGCTCTTACTTTTGTGTAAAGATGAGAAGCCTGAGAACATTTTTTTGAATATCTTTTAAAATGTATTCGATTATTATTAACGCGAGGCCTGACTTGAATTAAAAATGAGCAATTTATTTAGTGGGTTTTATTATCAAGATATGGTGTTTCTAGGAACTACAATTTTTAAAATTATTTCTATAAATCTTAATTAAATCGGTGAGGTTAGCGTCAGGTGTAATTTAACCTAAAAACTATTAGTAAGTTTTGCTTCTGTTCTGATAAGCGTTTTAGACCAGCTAATTTAGCAGCTAAATTCCTCGCGAAGTTAGCAACCTCTAAAACGTTCTTACCGCATTATTTTAATTTTACTTCAAAAGCCATATTGGTCAACTTAGCTGTCTAAACCTCGCCTAATGAAAAATATTGCTACAAGGCGTTAACGGAAAGTATGAAATTTCTAAAACCAAACCGATAATCACTTATTGCTAATATCTAATTAGTAAATGTTAATCTGAATTTACTGACCTTAGCTTTCACATATTTTTGGCTTATTTCTAGGAAATTCGGGTTTTCACTGCACTCGGTTATTGTAGTTTTAAAATGCTATTATCAAGTACATTTCCGTTATATGTGATACGAAGTACTTATATTCATTTACATACATAAATATGAAATGCAATTTTTATATGCAAATACATCCTAATAAATAACATCTATTTATGCCCTAGAAAATACAACCCTTAGACCTTTTTATTCACGCCTATTTTAAAAACGAAAACCAATTTTATGCGATGGATAACTTATTCTAGCCCCATTTCACATTCTAAATCATTGTATTCAACTTGTATTGATTTATTGACAACCTCATACATAAATGATTTCAAAGAATTAGTAGATTGGGCAGGTCGTGTCCTCGGCGATAACTATTTTTAAATTTTTTTATATTAAAAATCTTAAATGCCTATTTTAACTAAAAAACAAACAAAACATCTTACATTTTAACATATGTTAAGTATATAACCTATTGTAACTTTCAACAGATGCCCTTTTTACTACCGGAACCAATGCGGTCCATACTTATGTCTGATTAAATAAATCCGAAGCATTTTCTCTTCACAGTATTGTATGTAAATAAAAGCTTAACTTTGAAATAAACCAGTACCGCCATATTAGCTTTGCATAAATCATTAACAATAATAACATTTTAAATTGTTTCATTATACGTATTATATTAAATTGATTTAAATAATTGAGAAACGGTTTCAGCGTAGTTTTTAACGAAACTCCGCCTTGTAATGGAATTATATATACCAATAGCATACTGGAAGGGTTGTTTGATAATTAAGCTAAATTAAACGTAACTGGCAACACCGCCCGTTCAGATGAAAAATGCCAAGTTTTAGTTCAATAAGTTACGTAGTTTTCGCTTGAGAATTGGCACTAGAATTGAAACTTCATAACTTGGTAAAGTTTATCGAAATCTAAATAATGTGAATTTATGTTTGAAAGTGCAGGGTGTCTCAAAATAAACTGAAAATTGTAAAAATTGGCCTCTTAGATTTTAAAACATCTCTTATGAAATTTCCATAATTTCGTGCCGTATTGTAGTTATATTTTCGTAATTTTTGCTCTTAAAATATCCCCATTGTAAACAATCGGGAATTTCTAAGGCCACTCGATTTGAGGAATGAGCGACTTGCTGAAATACGTTATTATTTGTATTCGCGAAATTATTCCAGCTCTGCCATCGAACAGTAGCAATCAGAAGTAATAGAACATAAGCTACCGCCAGCTCCGTAGAGTTGCGGCCGCTTATATAGCCACTAGGTAGCTTTAGAACCTCCGGTGTGCATTCGGCATCTGCGTTGAAATCAGCGCCCCCTCGAGCCCAACACCAATGTTGGTATTCACCATCCAAGCGAGAGGCTTGAAGCCGATCCTGAGGTACTTATTTCGGCATAGAGTTTATTCAGAGGTCTTCTCCTGCAGTAAATCCTGGAGAGTAGACCTCGATGAATCGGCAGAAGAGCTCGGATCAGAAAGAACACCTAAATCCCCTATCGGGCATTAGGCTTTCGGGCAGGCGCTATAGCCCCTACAATCGCTTTCTTCCAAACCACCCGTTCCCCTCCACAACTCTTACCGGATTTTTCAATCCGAGCTGCTGACGCTCCCAAATACCGTTATTGGTACCAAACAAAGGTCTGGCTGACGAGTTTGCAAACGGTTCGGCATCGGTCTTACTAGTCCATACCAGGAGCACCGCTCTCAGCCCCTGTATCTCTCAGCGTGTTTGCGGGACATTGGCTGAATTTGAAAAATCAACCCGAGCGGGTTAACCCTGAATAGGCCATTTCAGGCTTCAATCTACTATGGTTTCCGCTTACCGTTCGAGGACATGCCATTGCCTAGCCCAGAGGCTTGGCTACGACGACCAGTGCCGCCGAACTTCGGGGTCTCCTGAAGGCTCCGGTTGGATTGTCGGTTTCTATCGGCGTACGCGGGATCGCGACGCCCGTGAGCCATGACAACATAGTATGTTTGCCTCCCCTTACAGGCGATTAGAAGTAACACTAACTACTATTGCAGTCTAGCCCAAGAATTTCTTGACTAAAGGCTGCGTACCACACAATAGCTGGAGCTGTGTAATACATTATTCTCTGCCTCACTATTGTCTAGTTAAAAATAAGCATTATTTCGTCACAAAATTCCATCGGCTTAAAATAGATTTCAGCTTGCACCGCTAGCACTATATACTTATATGGTTGTAGGCGAAGTTTTTTCTTCACAATTTGTTAGACAGAGCATCGATGTAAACATAAAGCTACTGCTTGTTCGCACTAATTGTTGGGGATATCCTCTGACAGTACTGCGAACTCCTTTAATATTTTCTACAGCTCGCATGCTCCTTCTGCATCTCATATTTAATCAAATTAACGCTAGGACTTTGACTAATGCACACGAAATAAACGATTAACTATTACGTAAAAACTATTATTTTCATAAAGCTCTCATACACAAAACACGCGTTACTAATCCATAAACATGTCAATTCAAACTAAATTTTCAAGAACTGTTGAGATGAGACGTGGCGCGAAATTCAAAATACAAATTTGCAATTTAATCAGCGACGCCTTGTATTTGCGCATAACGCTATCACTCACTCCCTTTTCAACAAATTATTGATCACCACTAAAATTTCCCCAGATAGAATTAAGGAAAACGAATATGTAGGTCATTTTAGGTATTACAGCAATCGCTTCATTTTACCAAAACTAAAGAAAATCTTTATCAGGAACTGCGCATCTCCTTATACTGTATAACTCCTAAACTCTCAATTGACTCAAACACAGTTCGTGTTTTGATTACATTCACTCTATTTTATAATATTAGATGGCACATTCTGTTAACATTGTATGACTATTTTAGTACAAATTTTTTCAACCGAAGAAAAGTGTGTAGAATTTTGGTTCTTGTTTATCTTAGTACTTTTTTCCGTTGTTAATGGGCATTTACACATACTTTGCGGGCGGTTAGTCTAACCCAAGTACACTTGAAACGCCACGTTAAAATAAACTGCTTTAGATGACTCTACTACACATTCGCATATCGAACTTGGCTTATCAAATTTGCAGAAACAAATATAAGGAATAAAACCAAACCAAGGGGTAAACCTATTGGGAATTCTTGTGTACATTCACCGGGAATTTTTGAGGAATTTCCGAGGAACTCTTAGAAATTCTCAGGAATTTTCGAGGAATTCCTAGGAACCTTAGGAATTATCGAGGAATTTCCGGGAATTCTTGAGAATTCTTTGTATGAGAAATTCTTGTGTACGGTTAAATGTGGAAGTGTTAACTTCTCGAACCAAATCCAACACGAGGTTCTCAGTGAACAGGGAAACCTAGAAACGGCAAGAGATTTTATTCTCGTTAGAAACATTTTGACCTGTTAACACTTGGATATCGGAGCGTTAATACTGATGGTTGCTGGGAACCCTGTAAATATCCTGACATTCACATGGCGAACTTGTGCTTATCGAATTTACAAAAACAGACATAAGAAATAAAACTAAACCTAACATAAGGCTCTCGGTAAATTGGGAAACCTGAAAACGGCAAGAGGTTTTGTTCTCGTCAGAAATATTTTAACCCATAAACACTTGGAAACATCAGGGAATGTTGATGCTGCAAGTTACTGGGAACCAAGTAAATATCCGTACATAATAGATGTGAAATGAGAATAGGAGAAAACTACATTTATCCTGAAAATAAATGACGAAGTCATGGAGTGAAGTTTAGAGTACCAAAAAGGAAACAGAATGTGAACAAAATGAGAGATGTTTAATATTATTTTAAACTGAGCAATCATGTAATCATTAAAGGAATAATTTTCGAAAGATGTTGAATTTTCTGTCTTAATGTATGTGTCATACCATTTTTGCTGCATAAAAAGAGGTTTTTTTTAAATTATTATACGTTCATTGCTTGATTTCTATTGTTGCATTTTAACCAAAATGTGCTTGCTAAAAAATTAATTGAGGAAAAATTATATTTTAAGATGTTTGCAAATGAAATACTGAATTTTGCTTAGGTTTATAAACGGTTTCTTTCTGCATAAAATTTTGTTAAAATGAAATATCGAGTATTATCCCTATTTTTTGTAATTTGGACATCAATTATATAAACCTGCTGGAATGAATAAAATTCAAATCTTAGCCCAAAAATTCAAACATTAACTTTCATCTTTTTATTCAATTGGTACAGTGCTGAAGGTGGTAAGTTAATTGTGGAAACTGGTAAGTTGAAAACATAATACGAGGATAGTTATATATTCACCATTTTTCGAAATAACAACACTTGTCCTATAGTTCCGGTAGCTTCCGTATACCCGTTGAAAAAATTCTTGGGGTTCTTTTGCACCGCATCTATCGCTTCCACAATAGAGTTAAAAATCTATTGCCTTCAAAACATTTTTTCAGATGCCCAAAAAAATAATCACTTGGGGTCAAGTATGGACTATATGAAGCGCGAGACACTACTTCCCAACCCAGTTCAGCCAGTATAGCGTTTGTTAATTGAGCTATATGTGGATGAGCGTTGTTGTGCAGAAGAATAACACATTTGCTTAGGAGACCATGTTGTTTTGTCCATATAGCTAGCTTAACTTTGCCTGTAATAGGCAACATTAACTGTTCTCCTTTTCTTAAGAAAATCAATGTAAAATGGTCCATTAACTTCCCAGAATATGGTCGCCATAACAATGGCAGCTGATGGATGCGCTTTGACTTTCTTGATAGTGTATTTAATTCTCTATTAAACATGGAAGTTTCAAAATTACAACTTGTCGCTTTTCGATGTATCAAATAATGTCATAAATTGTGCTGATTTTGGCATTATTTTACAAACACACCACTTCATAAATTAATTACTAATTTTAGCTGTGTTTATTTTACAACACACTGTCAGAATAACGATAACTAGAATTGCTAAATTTCATATTTTAATAAAAACGTTTTAAATATTTTATGACATTATTTTTTTAAGAAAATTTAGAGATTAATATTTTATTAGTACCTTTAAAGTACCTATAAGGTAGTGGTGAAATAATAATTAAAAATTAGTTTGACAAAATAATCTAAAGTTTCTATTTAAACATCTTTTGCCCGCTAGTATAAAAGTAAATTTAAAACTCCAATAATACTCGAAAATGAGCTGTTAACTATTTTTTGTTAGCAATGTGAAAATTTAGCAATTCTAGATGTTAACATTCTCATATTACATTAAGAATGTTATAAACTAAATGCAGCTAAGATTGTATCGCATTTAAAAATTAATTTATAAAATGATGTCTGTAAAAAAACGCTCACAGTCAGCATAATTTACGCACGTTATTTGTTGCGGCGAAAAGAGCCGTTTTATAATTTTGACTTTTATTTTTAATAGAGAATTAAATTTGCTGTCAAATACTTTTTGTTTCATATAATTCGCTCTGTTTGGTCGAAGGTCAAAATTAAAAAATCTGATAGCAATATAATTTAATTAAATAATTATATTATAAGTAGGTATATATATAAAAGCCTAAAAAATATTTAAAAACTCTGAAAATGGGATAACATAATAAAAGGCCATTGATATGCGTAAGTTACGTGATTGATATATTGGGGTGTTGAAAAGAAGCAACACGTAGCTTCATCTCGTTACCTGCTCTGCACAAACACAAAGCTTTCATGCGTGCACACCTTTATATACATACACACTGCAACATACCTCTCAAAAAACACCCTTTGTTCCTTACAATAGTTATGATACTAAATTATATCCCACGTCGCATCACATACTCTTCATTTTAAACGTTTCATTGGCATCCGTTGCTCCTTTGCGAATAATTATAACATAATAGGAAACAGTAGTCCACAAATATTCATAGTTTGCGATACGCAGACGATGACCTAAAAATTTTGCTTCTTTCTACAATACTTGTACTGAAAAAATGTATTTTAAAATTTCCTTGCGATGATTTGTACGTATTTAAAAAACACAGTATTTTAAAAATTACTTCTAAAAGTAGAACAGTACCAGCTTATCCAATATTTATAATTTACGAATGAATGTTCAAAGCTTGGTACGGCAACAAACAAGCTGCACAATGTTATTGTGTACGTAAACATAACCTTTTTTTTATAATTGTTGAATTAATTTTCTTAACACAGTAGCGTAAAGTATATTGTTTAAGTCAACCGAGCAATTAGTATTCTTGATACATTTCTGATACCGATATGAGTAATCGTGTATGTAAATTTCAACAATTACGTGTATATAACTATCGTAATTGTAACAAAATCTCTATCTTTTGTTCATTATGAAAAAGCCTTTAAAATATATTTATTACGTTGAAATTATTGCAAGCCTGTTTCCATACGTCTGAATAAAATGAGATGATAGTATTTCTAAGAGTTACTAAACGGCATAAAATAAAGGGGATGTCTGTCGTTTTATTTATTAAAACAAGATCGCATCCCTATGTCATATCTCAAATTTTTGTGCATACGTTAATCTAGCGTTTGATCATATTTTGGAATAATTGCGGCTCTATTTTAGCAATAACGCGATAACGCGTGGTTTATTATTATTATAAACGAGCGCCCTCACGTAACTTAGAAAAATAGTATAAAAGAGTGAGATTACACGTTTCCCGAAATTATTGAACCTCGGAATGTTCCTGCCAGTAAGCCCAATATTTTTCAACCTACATGGTACATAGTATGGCTTGTTAAAAAAAATGTCTAGCAAACTTATCCAAAGAAATTCGCGTATCATAGTGCTCTGCGTTGCTGAACCTCGAAAAAAGAGGGACCAATGTCATCCCGCTAAGATTTATCATGAGCTGGGTTCACTCTAAATACGGCAATTACACTTGTTTACGACACCATTTAATCAGAGAACGTTTTGCCAAAATTGGGGTCTGTTTCCAGATCTCTAGATCCCAATAAGAAATGCTTCTGGATTAATTGTATTTTCCAAAATTCGCTTAGGACAACTCCATGTTTTACGAATGTCAAGGAATTGAGAGATTTGGGCTTTCCTGCATACTTTCTTATTAAAATTGCCACTACGGCGATGTAACTGTCGGTGGTTGATTCACAACATAGCCAGTTGTTTTTAATTTTGAAAAAATTTGTCAAAAATCGTTGGTTAGTTAGTTATGAAAACCATAAATTTCAAGTAATGCATAAACCTTTTCGCGTATGGCAAGCACATTTGATGATGAATTCGGATTATTTCTAGTTATTGTACGATTGAGTAAAGTTTTGATGAAACATCAAACCTCACTCAGTATCTCTGTTAAGGAACGATAGCGTCATTGTTTCAAGGGCCGTGATTACTGTCAAAAGACTGCTATTGAAAAACTACCTAATCTTTAACACTTATTTATTGTTTTTAAAAATGCATTCAGTTCGAAGAAATACAGTCATTCAACTCTTATATTCAACGCTGATAACTTTCCTTTGAGATGCTCACAATAGCAGGCCTTTTCGTATAAAACTATTTTCAAGTTTGCATACAGAAAATAGTCGCACGGTGCCAAGTCGATTTGGAAACAAGAAATTTTCTCACGACGAAGCATCGTCGCGAAAAAAACTAACGAATCCATTTGCTTAATGCAACAAACTCCTGTATTCCCATCCAAATAAAAAACGGTAGCGAACTTAGTTTTTACTTTTGGTCTTCGTGACATTTAGTGTTGATCCTTCTAAAGTCTTCTAGGCAAAAGTGGGACCGTTTTTGAATAAGCTATATTAAAAAATCCACGTTTTTTGCTAATTTGTAGAAATTTAGTTCATTATCGGCAGTTGCATGATACTGCAACGAAACTAGTTAACTGTTTTACAATGTATATTTATATTCACTAATACTACACTTCTTTATTTTAATATTTATTTCACAATGCACCTTCAATAAACGTTTATTTGTATTTATATATTTACATTTATGTATACAGTAACATACAGTACAACATTCTAACAAAAACTAACTAAGAGAATTTAATCTGATGTTTACATATAAAAGATAAATTCCAGAACAATACTGAAAAAGATTCCAGAATATTACTCATAATAATGATGTAATAAATTGTAGTGCTATGACTCATTGCTGCCCTAATTGAATTGGCAACTATCGGTTACTACAATGAGTCATTTTGGGATTACATCATCTATTCTATTCTAGAAAAACGTACTGGATGTTTCTAGAATCTTCCATCAGATTTCTATTGTTTCTAATATTCGTTACACTGCCCCCTCCTTAATACTGTTACGTCTCGTAACAGTGACCATACACTTTGCACTTGCGATGGTTCTATTTTCGTTGGCGAATTTCGGAGTCTACACTGCGATCCATACTTGCAGCCCCATTTGTTGAAAATAATAGCAGTCCACAGATTTTGTAGTTGGTGAAATTCCATTTGGATTCCAACTACACACCAGGATCTTGACATCAGTGCCTTGAAACACTACCACCAACATGTTACGTACCACGCGCCAATTATGCTGGTCTAGTCCGTAGCAAAGCTTTGGTACAGTTACCTTTCTACTGGTGCTGGCACAACTATGTTTCCTTAAATGCCATAACGCCATCTACACGTCTTCATAACCTGGTTTTTGATGGGATAAGGCTTTTGTCACAAGGCAGTAAATACTTCGCATATCTTGACGGCGACGGCGTAGTAGGTGACATGCCTTTCCAATTTCTGGCTCTTCTTGCAGTATTTCTTCTATCACCATACCTCTTCTTAAACTCAACTGCGATGCCACGGGACATGCTGGCATCTTTAGCGACACAATGGGCCAAGGGGTACTCCTCCGGTACATCAAACAGATTTCTGTACTCCTCAGTGGTAACCCCAAATCTAGCTTTGTGGTGTCCCGAATAGGTTTTCATAAAGTCAATAAATGATTGTTCACTGTTTTTAACTTCTAATTCTTCCAATTCAAAATGGTTCGCCCTTTGCACACATTCTTGCTGTTCCGGTTCGGCGTTCCTCCCAGCGTATAGGGCTAACCGATTCATGTGAACCACTTTGGGCTTTACCCTGGGCAATTTCATAATTCGGTAGATTACATCGTTGATCCTTTTTATCACGTTATGCGGACCTTCCCAAGATCTTTGCAATTTGGGAGATAGACCTCGTCATCGCTGAGGTTGGTACAACCAGACTAGATCATTGGGTTGAAATCCCCCCATTTTGGAATTTACATCGCACTGGACTTTCATTTGATCGCTGGAAATCTGGATGTTATTGCGAACTCTCTCATGTATGGAATTTAGTTTCCTTCGTAGCCTTTCAGCATACGCATTTCCAGTGACCTCCTCCTCTCCAGACTTACTTCCAAACTCTAAATCACACGGTAGTCTTATTTTACGTCCAAACAACACTATATGTGGTTTCTCCTGTCGTCTCATGGCCGAGACAACTTTTGAAAAATATTTTCCCATTGTTCGATTCATACGCTCTGCCATTCCATCTGACTATGGGCGAAGAGCAGTTGTTCTGGTTGCAAGATATATTTGATTCCTGCTTCGGTTTCTGGAAATGGACCAGCTATATTAATGGCGACTCTTTCGAATGAACTACCTACATTATATTGCCGCATCGGTGTTTTTCGCCTCCCCAATGGACCATTCCCAGATGCACATATTACACATTTTCGACACTATTCCCTAACATCATCCTTCCAGTTCATCCAATAAAATTTTTCACGGACCTTTTCCAGAATTTTCTTTACTCCCATATGCCCTCCTGATGGACCATCATGGAGCTGTCGTAGAATTTCCGATACTCTGTTCTTCGGAACCACTAACTGCATTTGTCTTTTACTTGCATCATCACTTTACAGGGCTCTTTGCAAAAGGCCGTCCTGAATTTGCAAGGATTCCTATTGGGACTAATGTGCTTTAATAATGGGATGAAATGATGCCACTTCCTTCCAACCTGGTCTTCGACCCTTATACTTCCATTTTAATAGCACCTTCTGGTCTGGATCATTTTCTTGATCTTGTTTGACATTATCGGGGTCCCAATCACCGTTATTTACAATAGTACGGTTGACAAGAGGATCTTCAACTTTTGACTTCAACCGAGTACAATGCTTGAAATCTTCCGTGCAAGGCCGTCTTGATAAAGCATCAGCATTTCTATGAATTTTTCCGGCTCGATGTTTAACGTCAAAATCATATTCTTGTAGCCGTTCAATCCATCTCGCTATTTGGCCTTCAGGATTCTTTAACTGCAGGAGCTATTTCAGCGCTCCGTGATCAGTTCTCAATAAGAAATTTCGTCCATATAGGTATTTGTAAAAGTGTTCAACGGCCTTTATCATCGCTAGCAATTCTTTGCGCGCAACGCAATAGTTTATCAGGGTTGTACAACACTTTGCTCAAATGCCCAATTACTCGTTCTTCGTCTTGGATTTGCGATAACACTGCACCGATACCGACGTGGCTATCATCGGTATCTAAGACAAATCTTCCCTCTATTCTAGTGTAACTGAGTATAGGTACTGTTATCAATGTTTGTTTAAGTGTTTCAAATGACTCCTGGCAGCCATTGTTCCATAAACATCGCTTGTCTTCTTCAGTAAGTTTTGTAAGTGGTTTTAGATTGTCTGCAAATCCACGTACAAATCGGCGATAGTAAGTGCATAACCCTAAAAAGCTTCTTAATTCATGTTTATCTTTCGGTTGTGGCAATTCTTGTGCGGACTCAATTTTCTCTGGGTCAGCTGCCACACCTTTTTCGCAGACTACAAGACCCAAGTATTTCACTTTGTTTTGAAACAATTTGCACTTTTTCGGACCGAGTTGTAGATATGCAGTTCGTACTCTTTGAAGCACTTTTTCGAGACTTTTCAGGTGTTCGTCGAAAGTATTTCCAATAACTATGACATCGTCGAAGTACACTAGACATGTTTGCCAAGACAATCCTCTCAGGATCAATTCCATTAGCCTCCTTTCAAGCGTTGCTGGTGCATTGCACAAGCCAAAAGGTATCACAGTGTCCTGCTAGAAACCAGATTCAATAGAGAATAATGTCTTTTTCCGGTACTCAGGCTCCATACCGACTTGCCATTATCCACTTTTCATATCTAAAGTCGAAAACCATTTGGAGCCAGAAAGCGTGCCTAAACCGTCGTCAATTCTGGGTAGAGGGTAGCTATTCTTTTTGGTCATATTATTTAAACGACAGTAATCCATACAGAATCCAGTGCTACCGGTTTTCTTTTTAACCAATACAACTGGCGATGCCCAAGGACTGTTGGATGGCTCTATTATCCCTTCGCGGGCCATGTCTCTGATGATATGTTCAGATTCCCTTCATTTGGATAAAGGCAGCCTCCTTGGTCGTTGACGTATTGGTTGTACATCACTGGTATTTATTTTGTGCGTCACAACATTTGTTCTTCCTTTCAAACATCGTCCGTGGCAAATATATCGGCATATCGTTGGATCAACTGACCTGATTTACCATTTTGCTTAGGGGATAACCCGTTATCCAAGCATTCGAGTGTAGCATGCAGTTTAGATAAATTATTTACCTGCAAAACCTTCTCACACTGGTTTTTGTGCAACGTACCACAGATGAGATTGGTGTGCGTGATCCTAATTCAGTGCGCTTGTTTAGAATCATCTGGAAGGTGTTGACATTTATCAAGCGAACAGGTGTTGTTTCCTTGATCTCGATAAATGCTCTTCCAGCTAAAATTCCACTATCAATACTTATATTGCTGGTTTCTAAAATTCCTATACATCCTACCCGGAAGTCTCCATCCGGTTGGCCCATAACTA
>JAHWXV010405010.1:0-20829 GCA_024586415.1 Phrixothrix hirtus | reverse complement strand
TATATATATATATATATATATATATATATATATATATATATATATATATATATAGATACATACATACATACATACATACATACATACATACAAACTCGTATTTAATAGTAAATTGCTTTCACTACACATTGTCTTCATAGAAATGAGATAATTAGAAAATATTGTTGTAAAAATAACTCCTAATAAAACAAACTGTTCTTATTTCTTAAAATCCCATAAATTGTAGGCATTCGTGCTAAAACTATAAACAGCACTTAATGTGGCAGCACAAAATGTATATTTAATATAAAATATAATACAGGATGTTTATCTATTGAGGAGTCGGTGATTAAACCAGTTTGCAAGTAACATTGTCTTGTATTTCAATCACTTTCCAACCCTAATCTTCATTATAATTAAATGTAAGTTTTAACATTACAACGTCACATGTAATTCCTTATTCATTAATAATTCAATTCCATTGAGTTTATTTAGTTTAATAACGAAATCTCAATTTCAGATATTCGTTTATTTGGTTACTGTAATTTTAGAAAAGTGGCGATATCTTAATTTCAAAATAAACGTGATAATAACGCATTTAATTCACTTATTCCAACAAATAGGTGATGTCTTGAAATGTCAGGCGCGCGGCGAGGGATATTTATTTATTCTTTTTGCTTATAAATCGAAAGAAAAAAACATGTCGCTTTAATGGATAAATAATTTAATTAATTGTTTGAGGTAAAATCAATTTCATCACACGAAAATGTATTCGTTACAGTTTATTAAATAATATGGGAGATGGATGTTTGGTATTTGTTACATTAATAAGAATTACTTGTAATAAATAAAAAGTAGGATTAAACAAAAGCAACAATGCTCTTCATATTGGGCTAAGCTCCATTTCTAGATCGATCTAATAAAAATTGATTGTTTTTTAGATTCAATGCGACGGCCGCAATTTTTCTTTAATTGTGGGTGGTAGCAAACTATCCACGGAGCAATAATGATTGCTTAAGTAAAATATTTCGACAAGTAGTGGCATATACCAAAGCTAAATTGCATAACTAACCTTAACAGAATACCGTGGATATTCTACTCCTAAAGGTACCGTTTATCTTACTTAAAAGTACCTCTTATAATTTAAATCACTCTAAATCGACCACATTTTAGTATCTCACTAATTGCAAAGAATCTAAATCGCTAATATCTTTTCAATCTCGAAATAATTTTTTTGTAAATTGTAAATGCCATATTCATTTGATTTATTTGAAATACATTAAATTAATAGAATCCATTTTTAGTAGACTATGTAGCACTGTACATAAAATTAGTGTTTCCTATAGGTAATTTAATTTCATTTAAAGAAATGTATTAATTGGTCTTACGAATATTGTTTGTTATTTAAACCAAAATTATTCATTATATAACA
This sequence comes from Phrixothrix hirtus, assembly GCA_024586415.1. NCBI lineage: Eukaryota > Metazoa > Arthropoda > Insecta > Coleoptera > Phengodidae > Phrixothrix > Phrixothrix hirtus. The sequence goes on along the minus strand of JAHWXV010405010.1, from coordinate 19,418 downwards.
AATTTATCTGGAGGTGATCCTTTGGATTGCCTGCTTGAGTTTGTATCTAATTTCGAGTTATTAGTACACACTGTCGTTAATACTGTTACAGGAATCCTGCCAACAATAATTCGAATTATTAGATCTCCAGCTGTTTTATTTATATGTTTAATTGAAGATTGTTAACCAACACGTTGTTTCTTATTTGTGCATATATATCACCCAGCAACAAGCTGCGAAGCACCTTGATTTTTATTCATTAAACTATTCTTTTAGATCTGGCTCAAAAGGCCCAGCCACCATAACTATAAGATAAACTAATATGCCTGGCATCACTGAATTTGAAATATCCACAGCTGTATAGTCGTCCCTTAAAGCTAGTGGTAATTCTGATTCTAAATAATAAGGAAATAAAGTTACTACAAAGTATACTGAAGTAACCTGTATTTTCAAAAAACATGTTACAAATTCTAAAATTCAGTTACTAACTAGTGATATTTATATTGTAAATCAGACTTTTCAATTTAATCCTTTCAATTGAAAAATAAACTATAGTTAATGCATGACAACAAATTTACACCAAATGCTGTTATTACATCGTTGGTTAAATAACTTTGAAAAGAATGAATTACTGTTAACGAGAATAACGAGTGTTAAGGATAAATCATTTCCGGAATTAGGGTTATGCACGCCAGATTCAAAACATACGATCTCGGTCACTCCAGCCACAAATGTTTTAAAATATTTCAAAACATTATGGTCACGACATTATTGTTTCAATGTTAAAATAAAATTTCTCCGCAACACATGCAATCATTTTAACACATTGCGTTCCTAAAAAACGCCCTAAATTTACCTATAAGTTACATTAGTTGAATCTTTATTTAGAAGACTAGCTTGTATTATTTTTAGACTGTGCGTTTTATAGTGGGGTGTATAGTAAAACATTAAATTGCAAATTTTCAATTCAAAGCGGTAAAAGTACAGTACGATTTTTAAAGAATGAAGAATCAAAGTAATTGAGATTTAGCCGCTTGTCTTTGATTTTATATATAGTAATTTAAATATTAAAATACGTATTGGTATATTAAAGAAATACCTCAACCAAAGTTATTTATGAAACTAACTCTAATTTTATAAATTTCTATCAGAGATATCATTTATCAGATGTATGTAAATATTAAGTTTAATTTTACTTTACGTTTATTTAGTTAACTAGGTACGTGCGGAGAAACATTTTAGGTTGTCAATATCATATTCTAGAAATCAATTTCAGTTGCTTTCGACATCTATAATAAAAGCCATTCATACAGAAGAAACGTTGAAATGTACAGTTTGTGATTATAATAGTACTAGAAATATGATTTGAAAAATCATTTAAATATTCATACAGGAGAAAAGTGATTCAAATGATTGCAATAGCGCAGAAAAATTAATCTGTAAAATCAATTGTACATTTGCACTAGAGAAAACTTGCCGCAGTGCTGTTATGTATGTAATTATAGTAGTATTAAATCCATTGATTTGGAATGTTAACTGCTTTTCATTGTGGAGATAAACTGTTCAAGTGTTCTATGTACGATTATAGTACCGCTAGAAAGTATACTTTGAAATATTACAGGTTAACAGCATTTAAATGTTATATGTGATTATAGCAGTGATAGAAAGCATAATAAATCACTTACATGTTCACATTAGAGAAAAAGCGTTCAAATTTTATTGTATGAATATAATTATAATATTAATAATACATATTAAAATTCATAATTGATAACTGAATGCAGAAATTATATATTCTAAACATGTATTTAAAATTAGTACAAGATTTTACATATTTTGTCAAACTCTAATATGTATGATGTAATAAATATATAACGTCTCTTTGATTGTTCGTATTTGTGTTGCTTGATACTATAAATTTTATTAACAGTTCTGAGTATTCCCAGTTCTCAAATTAAAATATTAAACGTGATCTAATATTACGTTACTGCTTCTGTGCAATGTTTCTTCTTTGACGTTCATAACTAGCAAGTTCTTGCATCTTATATTATTTATAAATTCATTTTATAGAACTAATGAATTTCCCATTGCTGCTACAGCCAGTTCTGTTGTATATTCTAAAGCAAAAATCCAGGGGCCAACAATTCTATGTCGATCACAAGTCTGCACATTACGTACTACGAGATAAATCTTTAATATAAATTTATCATTTCTACAGTAAAAGCTATACTGTAATATAAAGACTATTAATAAATAAATAAATATAAATAAATTAATTACATACAAAAATTGGAAATGTGTATTTACAAATTATGTATATGTATAATGTAAACATTAAACACTCTAGTACAAAGTAGGAATGGAGTTAGTTTCATATAGCCTTATTTCTACGCTTTGGCAAATTTTATAATTTTTAGCATTTCTAAGACCTCAATGTTTCACTATTACAATTATAAGCAAATCTTATTTGACCTTCAGATTTTACGGATTTTGGGCAATTTTAATTCAAATAATAAAAATCTCTACACTATTGCTTTACAATACATAATTATTCATTTATAGGAAATTTGTAATGCATCTATTCCATCAAACTGGGCATTCTATTTTTAAAACCCTTTCGTAAATATAAAACCTTAAGCAGGTGCAATTTTAAATATTTAATAATATTACTTAAAATATTTAATAATAATTACAAATTTTTCGATCTTTTAAAACACAAGATGATCAAAAACGAAATACCATGTAGCAAATGCAATTAATTCAAACATATGCAAACCAATTGCAATTTTGTGATGTTTTACGGTCAGCTAACATAAAGTATACCTTACAAATACAATAAATGATAAAAATTAACGTTATTATAAAATTACCTAAACTACTTCCTTAAAAATCTAAACGAACAGAGTTTCGAAAATTAACCAAGTTTCAAATAAAAACATTATAATTTATCTTTTAAGTATTCTGGGAGTTAATAAAATCATTACCAATTTGAATTAATGACTCAGAAATGTATACATCAACGCTACTAGTAAAAAGCATGTATCTGAAAAATAAAGCTACACTGTTAATATACACCCCGCTTGTTGGAACATCCTCTGAATGTGGAGGGACGAGCGAAAAAAATTTCACTACGTAATATTACTTAATATAGGCCCGCCTGCGAGATGACACACTTTAAAAGTACGACTATAGGTTTAGTATTCGTTGCTATTGATAGATACCCACTGCTCTTGCAGTTAATGGATGGATTAAGAAGTTTTAGGAGACTGCGCCTACATTAAACTTAAAACATACAGGATCAGCAAAAACCAGCAAACACTGGTAGATTTGGAAACATCATAACACGCATCCCAAAATGTTCTGCAACTAAACATGCAAATGAATATTAGTAATACATCGATGTATTAAAACTTAAGCAAAGACTTGAGTTTTCGCCCTTATAAAATGTAAATTGTTTAGGAGTTAAAAGGTACCAGTTTAATAGCTCGCACGAATTTTTATGAGGAAATGTTGCAACGTTTGAATGACGATGAAAGGTTCGTTCAACATATGACCATAATAGGCATGTAAACATACAAAGTAGTTGGTACTTTAGCGCAGAGTTACATGACAAACCCTTGCGTTGTCCAAAAGTCATTGTGTGGTGTACACTTCCGTAATCTGACATTATTAAACTATTAATTTTTCAAGATAATACAGGGGCCTCCACGGACATTACTACTGCGCGTTACACAAATGTGATTATAACATTTTTGGTGCAAGAATAAGTGATATTTTAATATTTTCACCAGTTACGTGGTCCTTGCAAGATTAAACCAAGAGTTACACTGCCCGTGTATCTATGACTATTTTAAAAGAACTATTTCTAGACCACGCCATCACAAAACGGAGGCATTGGCGAGCTGGTTTACCCACAGTTAACTTTTTCTTTGGTTTTTGGTAAAGAGCAAAGTACAGTATAACTCCCCTGTAGCGAACCCTTATATATCGAACGGTCGCATATAACGAACAAAATCTGAAGTCCCGAACTGATTTACATTTATTAATGAATATTTTACGATTGCTTTTAACGAAGAGAACTATAGTGAACAGTCGAAAATAACGAACACTTTAATTGTTTTAAATTAGATTTTACGATCTTTTATAACGAACCTAATTTGAAAAGACTAAACTAATTTTGAAAATTAATCAACACAGAAGATAAATAAGGTTATTCACTTCCATTAGACAAACGTATGCAAATACTGATAAGGGAGTTTTAAAATACACGTCAAGAATTCCGTTAAACATGGGAAGCTTATCGCTCATTTTTGAAATACGTACGCCTCCCAGATCTGTCGAAGGTGTTCGAAGATCACCGAATATGCCAAAAGTTCAGTAAAACTTCCATAAAGCTTGCCGCTTACTTAATCGCGACGCGACACCGCAAAGCGTTGCTTAGGATTTATTTTATGTATTCTAATGTAAGTAAGAATGAAAAGTCCATACCCACACTAAAGTTCAAACTAGTTTACGCTCTGTAAGCTTATCGATATTAGCACAGTCCCCTTTTAAAATAAATGGAGAATACGTAGTTGTACAACAATCACAGGCTGCATTCGATAGAAATTAATGATTACAGAACGATTGGTAATCAATAAGTTTGAAGTTTATTTATCTGCTGAATGCATAAATTGTGGAAGATTACGTATTATGAATTATTTATTTGTATTTGGAAATATTAGGAGGTTATTGACAATGGTTAACAAAATTAATTTCGTTTACTGCTCTTATTCTATATCGTTAGAATATTATCCCTTTACTAATATTGTAATGGTAATAGGCCGGTATTATTTAATTTTTTCTTGTAGGTTGAATAGTTTTCCAAGTTTACAATATTACATGATCCGGTTACCTCCTTATCGGAAATTTTTAAGTATTATACGGAAGTAAAATAAGTAAATTCTTATATCTCTATTACTTTTGAACGGATTTTTATGACCATTTCTGACAATATCTATTAAATCATTCAAACATTTTTTACCTATTCATTGCCTTTAAAAAATCTATAGATTTTGAGATAAAAAATATGAAACTACAAATTTTAATTTTCTCCTATATTAACTTGTCGTGCTCATTTTTCTAAAAACGTTTACTTCAATACACTTTTTTTATAAAATTTCAAATTAATATAGGATGTAAAGATGTTTAAAAATGTGAGGCTTTAAATTTATTAACTAAGCATTCTCTCTAATTTAGAATTGTCCAAAGCGATTCGAAGCCGAAACCATAAATCATTTGAAATATTTGTTTAGGATTTACCAGTCTAGGGAAGCTTGAATAAAATCTTTTACAGCTTTACTATGTCAGAGAGATGTAAAATAAGATCGGCTTGTGATAAAATTATGAAATGTAATATTACAGGCCCAAATCGATTAATTTCATTTTAAAATTATTAAGCGAAGATACCTATATCCAATGAAGTTGGGGGTAAAAATTGTGCAAACTTGTTTGAACATCATTTATTTTACTTTCTAATGTTAAATTTAAATATTTAATTATTTTTTATAAAAACAAAATATTTTGTAATTATTTTCTTAAATGGGCGCACTTCAGTAAAATCGATTGAAGTTTACGCCGCATTTTAAAACTGTTTTGTTTAATACATAAAACTTGGAATGCAAACTGTCCCGAAACATTTAAGAAGTTTTATAATCTGAAAAAGTAGTAACATAAGAATCCTACTGCAATAGTTTTTATATCTGCTCGTAATAAAATTGTCAGGACCGAGTATAAATTTATACTTGTTTTAACAATTTAAATTTATTTACACAGGTTTAACTATGGATTTTTATAGTTGTACATAACAACCTTTTTATTAATTACTGGCCGAATTAATCAATACTTGACTATTTGGTCTTAATAATAATAAACATTTTTTGTAGGCATATCAATTAATTTTACAGTTTAGAAAAATACATGCCACATGTATTAAATAAAATCTTAGTAAATTTTAATTTTGTTTTATAAAACTTGCAACATAAATATGTTTATCCGACCAAATGCAGTTGGATAATGAATACTAAATTTAGCTTTAGCAATTATAGGTGGAGGAAATACGCCTTTAAATGCTTGCCATGCCTTTGATTGTCAAGTGTACATGAACTTTTAGTTCTTGACTGTACATCAGTTTATTTCTGAAGTGCTGTACTGCGAAATGAAGCAATAGGAATTGTAAAAGTAAATCCCTTATGAAGAATTTCACTTCGGTGCGCTTCGTGTTGCATGGGTTAGTGGAGATTTACGGAAATTTTGCTGAACTTTGGTAATTTAATTGGCATTAGATCACCTTCGGCACTTTACTTAGTAATCTTTATCCTTCACTTCTCCGCGTTTAAATAACCGACAAACTTACACTCTGGTGCAATAATGCGAAACGCGCCCAAGAGAATTTATTTGCACACGATTCTACACAAATCTGTACTCGGCATTACTTTTTAGCTCACATATGTGCGTTAACATGTATTTTCAATGGTTTTCTTACAGTGAATGATCACACATAACGATCAAAATGTTTGCAATTTCCAAGTTCGTTATAACAGAGTTACACTGTCAGTATATGTTCACCGATTGTAAAATATAGTGAAACCAAAATTTTAAATTCAGAAACAAGTTACATGCATTATATCGGCCATGTTACTACAAGTAAGGGGAAATTTTCATTCCAGACTACTATAGTAGGTAGATCTAAATGGTGCCCACCTATTGAGCGGTATTTTTAAAACGTAAAATGGCATATTTTTGACTAATAACTATAAAGTGATTCATTTAAGAAAAAAGATTATTTAAATACATACTAGTTTCAAAATTTACCACTGCATTGGCAGACCCTGTACATATATTCATATCTGTACAACAATAAAAACAGATATTTTTCGTCATCGGGAAGATTTGAAGTTACAAGATTATAACTGAACAATCAGGTCAATTACAAAAAAAACCGATAAGTTAGAGATGTCTCTATGTCGGAACAAAGTTAGGTCCCACTAAGTTCGAATTAACAAGGTTCTAATCTATAAAGAAATATTATTTTTATGAAGATATAGAATTAGATTCAATAATTGATCATTTTATGAAGCATCCTAACATGTTGGGTCAGCCTAAATTTTATTTTAGCTTTATAACCACAATGTTCTATGGGACATTCTAGCTGGGGATCTTTACCGCATTCATATTTTAAATGTCGTTTTAAAGACGCAAACACTTTATATGTTCTTTTACATGTTCCACAAACATATCCCTTGGGAGAAACGCTATATCCTGTAACTATAGGTCTTTCAACTCGTCCACAGTCATACTTAAGGTGTCTTCTTAAAGATCCAATTATTTTATAAACGTTACCACACTTAGGACATGCATGGACTTCACCTAAAAGTAATTATTGTATAATTAATAATATCCACATATATTGCTATTACTCGTACTAATAGAATACCAACAAAAATGTACTAAGTTAAGATTCAAAACCAATTAAGATCACTGATAAATAAAACAATTGATCTACTGGGGTATACTATATTTAAAAACCTGTAATAATGGCAATACAATACAATACATATTCCAGATAGCAAAGATGTACAATAAATATGAAGCTAATGAAAATAAATGTATCTTACAACTTTAAATATAATAGGAGGAAGTTCCTTCAATATTTTTGCCAATAGGTCCGTGACCTCAGTAATTTACACGCAAATATAAATCTACTAAACTACTAACATTGGAAGTCCGTTTAACATAAAAATCTTGAATACATTGTAATTGACGTATCGATGATGTAGATATACTAACTTGTATCTACAATAGTCAATCTTTTTCAAAAGGGAACATGTTAGAGTTCTAACAGAAAACAGGAACAAAATAGATAAGAAAACATTGTAAGTGCAACTAAAGCTTGTGTACATGTCTTACACGTACAAGGTGATATACATTCCATAGAACACATCTTTGTAAAAATATATATGTATGTAACCTGCGTCTGGCAAAACTTTAGGTATATGAAGCATTACATCTACATCTGGGGCCTTGATAACTTTTAATGTGAAACGGAGTCGTATCTGCAACGTATTAGCTACTGCTGCGTATATTGCCATCTTAGTTTTTATTCATATAAATATAATGTTTTCATAATACAGGTATTTTTAAATAACTGTATTTATTTATTATTTTGATATCTATTTTTTAAAAAAGAACTCGATTATTACAATTCGAAATTACGAAATATATCAGTTCGATAAATATCTTGTAAATCTGCGAATACATACAAACACATAAAAGTTAAATCTGGTGAAAACCATATTTCCGAAATTGGGAATTAAATATAGTATACCATGAAAAATACAAAACCAAAATTTCCCAATAATTTTTAATTAGTACAATGGATTTATTTAATCTTCAACTATCATCGGGGCAATTGTATTCCTAATTAGTATAATTTGAAGGTTAACAATATAAAATTGACTTTTAAATTATATTTCTACATGTATACTCCTATTATGTTTTAACTATGGCAGAGGTTTTTTAAATTTTTATGTGACCGCTAATTATATCTCATACTAATTAAGCACATAATTGCGCTGATGATTAAATAAACCGAAACGTATGTAGACTATTCCTATATTGAATCAAGTTATTGGGAAATTTTGGTTTTGCGTTTTTCTCAATTATTATCTACTAAATGATTGCATTTATATTATCACGAAGTGATTTATATTGTATGGTTGTAATTAATACAGTTTCTTGCCTTTGGTGTGGGATGCTTAAAAGTTTTAATAATGTACAAGGGACATCACAAATCAATCAGGAACTTATTTATATAAAAATATGTAATAATGTTCAGCGAATAAAAAACATATTGAAGCCCGTTTTATATTGAAAAAGAATAAAGCGGTTGTGAGCTTGAAACTCTGACCAATGAAGACACTTACAAGACTTCAGCAGCGTCCACGTATTTTTATCTTTATACAATGCGTTCTGTCATACGTTGTTTATTTATTCCTTTCTTACGTTAGAATGACCTTGTAATTATTATTAGTTTTCTAAAACCCTTTAACTAAAAAAGTGCTTGTGCCTTGCAAGATTTCGTAATTCATTAATTTATTTACCATTTTTAATATAATCTAAACGCCAGATATAAGGAGTATTTATTATTCTTCTAAATTTAACCAAATGAAGTTTCTCTTTAATTACTGTTTAGTTGAATTCTTATTTGAGAAACTTTGTATCACAATGTACCGCCTTGTTTATAAACTTGGAAAGGTTCTTAAATCGTTGTTGCAGAGTACATTTATAAATTGATAGTTAGGCATTTGTTGTTAAGATTATTCTTATTATTAGCACGGTTTTACGAAGTTAATAGCTATCTAATTTTTAAGCTTACTCAGTTCATAGAAAGTTAAGCAAAAGATGGACAGCGATTTACTTAACGCGAATTAGTGTATGATTATGTATAGCTGTTGGCACTTATAAAATTTGTAACGTTTTCGTTACGTTTTGTATTACAAAATTAGAAATTTAAAAGAAACAATGCATATTTAATTATTTTAATGCATATTTATCCATTTCAATATTACTCTAACATTTTTAATCATTCTTTCAAGTTATTACTCCAAGGTTACAGAATGTGGACGTTGTGTTTTCGATTTTTACTTAAGGTTATTGGAACATAGTTTAATATTCGTTTTATTTTCTATTTGAAATTCTACAGAACACATTAACTAATTAGTAATCGTTATTTAAATACTAATTCTTCATATTTAATTTCATATTGATTGATTAATACAGGTAAATTCGGTTAAATTCTTATTTCGAAGTTTGAATTACGTATCGTTTCGGGAAAACCGAGTCTGGTTTCGGACTTATGAGTAATAATACTTCATTTTCTTCTTCTTAACTAAGCTTCCCAATAAAATACACGTTTAAAATTATCATTCGTTATATTTCATTATTTTTAGTTTAAATTCTTCAAAATTTTCAGTATGTACTAGATTAGCAGTAAATTAAGAATTTTTATTAATTAAATTTCAATGCATTTTATTGTCAAGCTAACCTGATTTACAACTAATGTTTATGAAGGTTTGAGAGAGCCAGATGGATGGATAGAAATTGTAAATCAGTTTAAAGAAAACATCTTTAAAGGAATAATTTGGGGTGTCACATTGAATTAATATATAGTTCGTGTTATCTACGACCTTCGATTAGAGGTCATTTTAGATTGGAACAAATGAAACGTCCAAGATAGCATAAGATATGCACAGCTTTTGTAGTGACTCAGCTCTCTACGAACGGCGAGACCAATCCCTATTAATTAATTAATCACTGAACGATTTACAATTCAATTTCAGAATGGTTATTTAATTTTTAATTTCGAGTTCAAAGTTTTGGGTTTGGTTTTCAAAATTAAGGGTTTTAAATATTTCGGATAAAATCAAGAAATTAGCTTTCAAATTAAATAATTTACATTCACTAAATTTTATTATTGGGTTTTCAATTAAGTAGTATAAGTTTTACATTTCAATTATTATATAGGTATAAGTTTTAATCAAGCAACAATTAAGAATTAACATAGTTTATCAGTAATTAATTGTTGCGCTAACTTGTATTGACATTATTGTACATATTAGAACGATTACTGCTTTCTTGTTTTTCTTTTTACAGGTTTGTTCGAACAAACATTGCTATTTTCAGAAGTCAGCGTTAGTAGTTACACTATAATCAAGGCAGCATTCCATTATTATGAGATTGTACCAAGTTGGCACAAAAAACGTATCAGCATCGTAAATATGCTTAATAATAGCTTGAATGTTTACTAAATTATTATTGTTATTTAAAAGAGATTGTTCATAAAACTACCTAAAAGTAATATTAATTGTAAACTTTTGAATTTTGTGATTTAAATTGTGATTTAATACATTATGTTGTTATTTTTATGCGAGTTATCATTTCTGTTTCTTGTGCAAGGCAACTAAAATTGCGGAGTAAGTCTTTTCTAACAAATTTCATCTTTTTATTATTTTTAAGATCTGGTAAATTAGTTTTAATTTGTCTGGCACCCTTTAGCGAAGGCTTACTAAGCAATTATTTCTAGAACCTACATCCTGAGATGCGAGCTAGCTTATATAAGTAAAGTTCTTAACCATTTTATATTTCATGAACGTACCTTTTTTTCCTAGACTTTACAAATTCATCTTTTTCAATAAAGAAAGAAGATGAGGAAGTGATTATAATTATAGACAGTACAAAACATGGTAAATTAAAAAACAAATTGATAATCCTGCTGAATAACTCACATATATTATTGGATATGAACAAAAAACACGCACTAAATAATGCGCGATCCTTTGGGCACAAACCAGCAGTGCTTTAACTTTCAAAGCATGAATTTAACATTTTTTGGTTGTTGTTATTGTTACGAAAAACCTCAAAGTCAGATATTATTATTTCTTTAAAATACTCGAAATGAGGAATGCTTTCGCTGTTTGAATGGCTTTTAAGATTTTCCGAATAGAAATAACGATATTTGAAAATTGGACTAGGTAAGGTTGAGAGGGTGAAATTTATAAATTTCTTCTATATTAATTTTAAACTCTATATCTAGATCGACTTGATTTTAGTTTATGTGGGATTTATCCCAAATCTAAGGTTATTGAGAGTGATTAGTTTTGTATGTATGTACGTACGTAGTTTTTGAATATTTTTCTTCAACTCTGAGATAATAATTTAATTATCTATTAATCAATTCTAACCCGATAGTTTATTCAAAATTAAAGAACGTAAATAAGTATGATGCATATAATTTATTTTATAAATATGGCATTGGTTTAATTATAGTAGGTATAACTTGTAGTATAACATAACTAGTATCAGAAAAATAACATCCTGACATCATAAGTCAGTTTAAAAATAACTAGGTGCTAAAGTTGCATTGCAAAGTCGTAAAAACCTCTTGCAAACATTCAATACAACATTCAGGTTAAAGATTACCCCTAATGCAGTATTTAAAACGTTATCCTACAGTTGTAATTTTTTGTTCAATAAAAAGGTAATTAATATTATTTAATATTATGAAGGATTTTTTTTATACATAGCATGATAGAAGAAACACATTAAACCTTAACTTAAACTTTAGGAATGCAAAACTAACAAAACAACACGTCAACAGTGTAAATGTTAACCTCGTACGTGGAATAAATAATTTACAAATAATGAATAAAGCAGAGATAAATTCGTTTCAATTTATTGCAAAGTTATTATAAAGATCTTTTTGCCTATAAACATAAAACTATTGTAATCCCATGTAATTTCTAATTATTAGGCTGAGAATGAATTACAATTATAAAAAACTACACAGTAGCTCTAAAATAAATCAGGATTGGTTTGCACTTCTTATATTTGCACATTTTCAAGCAAAAAATATTTAAAATAAACAGAAGTAACTCGTAACATTATTGTACAGTTTTTTCGAAGGTAATTATACAAGAGTCTATGATGTTGTTGCATAAAATGTAGTTTCTACGAGAACTTGTTGACAGTGGCAATTTTTAGAGTCGAATTGCTTCAAGCAAAATGGTGGAGTGTTTGAAACTATATTTTATCCAGGCAAAATTTAATGAGATAATTGCACGACTACAAAATAATAAACAGAATTGAAATTCAATCAATTTAATTTAAAACCAAAAGTATAATAGTTGCAAAATGTTTACTAAATTTAATTAAAAGTACAATTGTTAAAAGCACAGTACAAACATAAACTGTAAGCGCTAGATTATCTAATAATTAATTTAAAAAATGTTAAAAGTAATTTTCGACGTGCAAATAAAATTAGCTGTATATTGACGAATTATACCGCCATCTATATTTATTACATATAATGAATATAGTTACTATGACAAAGGTAAATAAAATTTGTTCGCTGAAAAATAGTACCTTCGTATTTTTTACTTAAAACGCACAAAATTGTCATTTGTTCGTGGCGTATCTGTAAAAATATGTTGACAAAATGTACGACGTAAATTGTGTTTGCCTTTTTTTTTGCAATACTGATTACCTAAATGTCCTATATACGTGGATTACAAAATTTCTTTTCAAATAGAAATCATTTAAAATAATATTACATACCTAGAATCGTTTAATAGTATGTTTGTTAAATTGCTTTAACTTTAACAATAAAAACTGAAGATTATTTATAATTTTAAAGTTTTCGTCTTCATTGTTGCCGTATACATCCCAGCATAAAATGTTTGGTAGTTAATTAAAATGATTACAAATACACTAAAGGTGTTATTTAACCTTGAAACCAAAGAACTTTTAGACAGAAGTAGAAGTGCAATACTTTTTCTCATACAACACTGTTGTTAACATGTGCAACAATATTTTGTCTAACCTTCTCTGTCTTATGTAAAGTATGCCCTAGAACGCTTTCTTAATTACGGCCGCGTTTCAAGATACACATAAGTTTGGTCAGCTGATCCAATTCTATTAATCACGAGATAAATTTTATTTGGATGCAAAGAACAAGTTCTTTGCTTGCATGTTAAACACCAAAAAGTTAACGTTTGAGCATTTTACTTGTATTTGTGTTATTGTTTATTTATTTGTGTAATTGCTCATTCATTAGACATTTTGTACATTTTTATTTATTTGTGGATTTTATTGTATGGATTTTATTTTATTTTCGAGCTATAAAATAGTTAACAAGTGTGTCAGGGTTCATATCAACCTTTAGAAATAAAGTTCCCTGACTTTCTTAGGTTTTCTCTGACACTTACTTTAAATTCCATCTTTTCGTATAGCGCAAATTATACAGCAAGATTTTAATTATTTCGGCTAACATGAAATTATGTTAGAAAGTATACAATAACATGCGTTGTACAACAAATTCCCAGTGTAAAGTAAAGGATCACCTAACTGTAATAAAATAGGTGATAATTAATATAGCAGTTTCTGAAATAAATTGCGAGGTTGTATAACTTCCAAATCCTTTTGCGAGAAAATCTTTGAACTACTTTGCATTAATTTTAACATGTCTAAGTATACCAGAATTAGTATACAGCTGCTTCTTATTTTAAGTACAGTCAAGCGAAGTACACGTTTGCAGCTCTACTGACACCTTTCAAACAAATAGTAAGGTTCGCGTTCGATACAATTGAAAACATTTTATATAAACACAGGAATTTTAAATTAATATTTTTAAATTATGACATAAAAATTCCAGCACTCAATTAAATTTTCCTAATTTTTGAAAGTTTTTACGAAATTTCCTGACATTTCCATAACTTTTTTATTAAAACTAAAATTCCATGACTTTTCCAGGTTTCCCATGTTTTCCACATTGTTATGAACCATGTGAGTAGTTTATAGGGCAATTCAGAAAAAAATAGCGCACTGTTCTTCCACAGTTAAGATAAATCCCAAAATTAAAAATGACCTGTTTGTTTGCTAACATCATTATTTTCATTGATACAACAGAATTCTTTGATTTTTTTAACTGTTAAATTTCGTAAAAAAGAAGCCATGTGCCCCGTATGGAGAAAAGCTTGTGTTTATGTCCGAACCATGTTAGAGCGATTTGCAAGTTACAAGATTTCCTTTTAGGACGAAGCTCATTTTCATTTAAATGGACACGTAAAACAGTAAAACCATAAAGTAAAACATCGAGGCTGTAACTGTAAATTCCAACCGGCACACAATAATGTTACATTATTTTTTCCTTCCCAGTTGTGCAAAAATTTGAAGTTTACAACAACATGACATAGTTCCAACACGATAGAACCACACATTCAACGTATCTTTAGCTGTTGTAAACGAAATGTTGGCAGGAAAGCACACTTCGCGTAGAGGGGCTATTTTAGAGCCTTCCAGGAGTCTTGACTTGGATCCTCTTGACTTTTTCCTCTAGCGATATTTAAAAAGTTAAGTTTACAACAACAAACCAGCCTCGGTAGTACAATTGAAAGAGAATATTAGAGAAAAGATGGCTTCAATTTAACACGAAATATGCCGATTTGAAGAGTATTTTCAACGCAATAGTTCACATCTGGATGGTGTTCTATTTAAGAAATAATTTACCTGAATGTTTACTTTAATATGAACGAAATATATTTTCGCTAAGATTTACAGTTTGTTTTTAAGAATATGTTCAAAACCGCTTATGTTTAAGGCCCATCTTGTATATAATTTCAAGTTATCGTTTCAAATAGTGTATTCTCAATAACAATATATGCATGCTTTTCGGTAATATAATTAAGCATTAATTGCCCTACAAATAAGTTGAAAATTTATTAAAGTCATCTTTGTATCTAATGAATCTTTTAATAGCAGCTACGACATCAGGGCGATCTAAAGTAGTAGAAATTCCCGGCGAACAATTTCAAGCAAGTTATTTACTTGAAATTGCAACACCTGAACTATGTAAAGTTACAGAAATATCTATTACAACAGAAGAATCAGAAGCAATTCCTTTAACTGAAATGAAATCTACTATTATTACTTTGAAAGAAGAGTCAATTAAAATTTTTTTTTTGCTTTTGCAAATGAAAATGCCCTACCATATAAGTTCGCACTAATTGTTATGTAGGTGATCTTCAACCGTCAGATTTTGGAACCCCACAAAGAGCCAAAAGACAGAGTTTATAAAGGAATAGCTAGAAAGCCAGCCCAAGAAAATTAGAATCCTAAATATGTAAAATAAGAAATTAGAGTATCGTATAAGCAACATAAAAAATTTATTAGAGCATCTGTGAAACAAAAAATTACTATCAGAAAATGCATCAACTGAAGTAATAATAAACTTACATTAATTTTCAAAACTAAGGTAGATTTGATATTTTTGCCAAGCGCTTTACAAGAGACATTCAAGAAACAGAGACTTGCACAAAATAGATAATACAAATCAATTGTACATGCTTTCGCTTTAAGTTTGCATTTTTATGTGCTTATATGTCAACAGTTATGTACTCCAACAGTTTAACAACCTTTTACCACGTCCTCGTACAATAAGAAAGTGGTATATGGTTATTAAAGGTGAACCAAGATTTGAAAAAGAATCATTTGAAGTTCGGCGTTTAAAACAATAAAACCAAACACAGATCCTATAATTGTAAATATTATAATGGATAAAACGAATATTGGTCAACATGTCCAATATGAATCCGGAAGCAGAAAGTATTGTGGGTATATTGATTTTGGGGCTGAATTACGCGGAGATGGAGATAATCATAAACAAACTAGGAATGCATTGGTTTTTATGGATATTGATTTAAACAATCATTGGAAAATACCATTATGTTATTTTTTAGTACACAGTTTAAATGGAATAGAACGAGCCAATTTATTAAGGACTTGCTTGCAGCTAATACATAGCACTGGAATTAGGTGTTACTCAATAATATTGGATGTTTAATGAAACATGGACAAGAATGACAATTTTAAATTTTGGTTTACACATGTAATTACTCCAGAAAGAGTACATACTTTCTGTGATGCTTGCCATATGATAAAATTAGTAAGGAGCAATCTAGCTGATCGGAGAATTATTTATAATCCATTAGGGAAATGGCAATATATTGAAAATTATACGAAATTAAAAAGTGAGGGTCTACACACAGCTACGAAACTGACATGTACACACATACACTTTCAAAATAAGATGAGAGTCAATTAGCGCTGCAAGTATTAAGAACGAGTGTAGCTCTTTTATTATGCAAGACTTATCTTTGAAAATTGCACTGCTACAGCAACTTTTTGCATGAATTTAAACAATATTTTTGAATCAATTGTAAATGACTAGAATACAACAGGCCATTATCACCAACAATTTTTTCCGTATTTCAATTTCATATTCATAGTTTCATATAATCTGCTTTGAAGGATGCTTCTGGTGAACTATTTATTTATTCCATTTGTATGATTAACAAATTATTTGGAATTATATAAAAATATTATTATAAGCAACTATTTCAAGTACATCTTAATCTATAAACTTAATCGGGACCATCTTGAAATGTTTTTCTCTACCATATGCCAATGGGTAGAATATAATAACAACCTTACTGCTCTTCAATTTCGAACTGCGAATATTAGATTTTTAATAAAATATCAAATTACTGCAGTAAAAATCGGCAACTATAAGTATCTAGATGCAACCACAATATTACATCTAGGAGAGGGTACAATTACTAGAACTAATGATGGACTTGTTGATTATTGTGCAGAATAAAATCTTATTACACAAGGAGACCGTGATTTTTGTGATTCAATGTTTAACTTATCATCGTTCATTAATGGTGTTATTACATATATTAGTGGTTTTGTAGCAAGCCGTATTAATCAAGCAATTTCATATGATTTTGTAGAAATCGTCTACTAGCCCATCAATGCACTTCCTGTATATAGCTATTGAAGACAAGAGGTAAGTTAGTCACACCAAGGAAAGATGTCATTGAGTTACGCACTATCTAGAACATTTAATTAGGAAATATAAATGTATTGTTTTTGTGGCTAAGGGTTCGGGATGCAGAATTCCCTTGGACCCCTTAGACTAGAATAGTTATATAGACATTTCGCCATGCCGTCTAGAATTTTGGCGAATCTGGAGGAGTTGCACCACCAGTAGGGATTTTTAACATGCCAAACATCTCATTTTCAGGGGACCTACGATTTTACTTCCTTATCCGAGAAGAGGGTATGTTTTTTAAATTTTTCACCGCTAAAAATTTTACCAAACTCGATTGGGTCTGACGAGCGTCCCTTAGGTGTAGAGGCATACATGCTAACCACTATACCAGTCAGAGCCAGCGAAAAAATGTATTGCTTTCAAAACAAAAATTACAGAGTTCTTTATATTAAAAATTATATCCGCTGTGAATGTGTTTTATACTGGTATTATGAATAACCATATTGCATCCCAAGCCACAATTAACAAACGACGTGACTACTTTAGACAAAAAGTTACCAAGAATATTTGGTTTCGGCGAGAATAACTAAATAAATAATGATTAAACACAAAATAGTTAGAAGTTTTAGATCGCTTTTTACTTTAAAAAAATTGTTTTTGTAAAAATAAAGATAAATTTAATTTTTTAGACAATTAATTAAATTTTTCTTCCTACTTAACTTTAAATAACAAAATTTTGGTGTAATACAACACGACTTTTTCTTAGTTATTTTAAATTTAGTTATAAATTATCCACATTAGCTAAAATCTAATTTTTAGTATGACCACAATAAAATTTTTAAGAAAAATTAAATATTATTGTCAAGTTAGATAGAAAAGATTTAAATAATTTAAAAATCACAGAATTAGATGGTACTTCGCATTATCAGTTTTTTACTAAAAGTTTATAATATGCCGGGCAGACAGTAAACCCATTTATAAAATTTTATTCTCACAATTTATAATTTTGAGTTGCTTTCACTCGATAAATCCTTGGGCTATTTCCGGTTACTCGATTTACGCAATTTTTTCAAAAAAACCGATTTGATTTCATGAAAGTTTAAAGAAAATAATTAAAATAATTTTCAAGTAAATTGAGAAAATCCCTAAAATCGGAAAAATAAAGTGGTACTTTCAGTTGTCCAGTTTGAACAACAATTTTGTTATTGCATCTTAGGAAGATGGTGAATATAAATAGAAAATTTTATTCTTTTACAGCTTTTAGTTTATGAATTGTTCACTCCCGCTGAACCCAGAAGTTACAAATCTACAATAAGTAATTATTTCAGTTGAAAGCGTGCTTTATACCGTTAAGAATTTAGAAAAATGAAATGTAAATGCAACAAGATACTCAGTATTTTGGTTATCAGTACATAACCATAAGACCTTTATTTACTAACTAAAATTATATTATTTAAACATTCTAGGTTATATTTATATTTGGTAAATGTCCAGTCAATTTTATATTAATCTGGAAAAACCTTTGTGAGCAGTTTTTGCATATTTTAAGTAGCGTAAACCTGGCTTTTGTTTCTTGTAGTTTTAATCAATTAGCCAATCTATGAAAAGTGTTAGACACCATAATTAATAAGCTAATAATTACGTGTTCTAACATTAGAAAATTAAATAAACTATCGTTTAGTTTAAATTTCTAAAATAAGTTTGCTGTAATACAAAGTAAGCTGTAGCATTAAGTTTAAACTAAGTTTCACAGACTATAAAAATTCATAAGGATACTAGTTGTAAAGTGCGGCAATAAACGAATTGCGCGTGATTTTAAAATTTGTGTAATAGGATTAGCTTCAAAGCACCGGGAAGTAAAACGGACTTATGCAAGGAAACGTTTTAGATAAAATTTCTTAGAGTAAAGACACCACCAAAAGGGAAGTACCTTTGCCGACCATAAAAGAAACCGGGGGCCTAAGCTGTAAAATGCAAAGGAAAAACACCTCGATTTGAATGGAAACGCAAC
>JAHWXV010405003.1:0-10308 GCA_024586415.1 Phrixothrix hirtus | reverse complement strand
ATGTTAGATTACTTACATCTGCTGTCAGTAAAACAAATTATAATGTTTAATGTATTTATATTCATATATAAACTTCTAAATAATATGCTACCAAAGCATCAACTAGAATTTTGTAAATTTGTGTATGATGTTCATAATTATAACACAAGAAATAAACAAAATTTTTATGTATCAAAAGCAAATACCAATAAAGCAGAAAAGCAATTATATTTTAATGGACTAAAATTATATAATGAATTACTACGAAATATAAAAGATAGCAAAAATTTAAAAATATTCAAAAAGGAGTGTGTATCTTATATTAAAAAAAACTGAAGCATTTAAAGTATATTAAAATTATTTAATGTTTAAAGGGTACTTAGAGTGTTTAAGTGTTGCATATTATATATAATATTGTATAGTACTATGTATAAATGTATGTGTAGATTTAGAAAAGCTAATAAATTAAATTACTATATTGAAAAGGAAACAATCTCAATTAGATTTTCAACAAAATATGTTTTTAGTAAAGTCATTGATCATGATGCAAAAAATAAAACAACACAGAAACTCTGCAGTATGTTTCTGGAATCAAATAAGAAACCAACATTTTATCAATGTGGGTTGGAAAATGTTTTGACATTCAATTTCTTAGACCATAATTTAATAAATTTTTAGTTACGTTCAGTTTTGCTCAAAATAGTCTACTTATTTTTACTTTTTTCATCATTTCATACATTTTGCTCACAATATTTTGCTTTTAGTTTTCCGTTTTAAAAATTTACAATATTTTATAAAGAGTAAATATCTTAATTTGTGTTTTGACAATGATGTATTTTATTTTGTTAGGATATTTTATTTGCTTTAGCATATGGTGTCCAATTTGATGCTTGTGGTATATCTCTGTTATTAATATAGTTTACGTAATAATATGCTACTTTTTGGTGAAAGATAAACAGTAGAAATGAAAATTTGCAATTGTCTCAGTTAAATGAACACCTAGTAAAAAGGCTGAAGATCTATTCTTATGAATTTTTTCATGCAGAATCCAGTAGTGGATGCATATTTTTCCTAGAAGGCACAACTTTTCTAATATAAACCAACTTGTATTTATTTAATGAAACACCCTGTATATTTTGTTTATTTCAATAGAACTTTTTTATGCTTTTTAAAAATATATGATATTTGGTAAGTGCCTTTAGTAATAATCTTGAAATTTTACAAAAAAGTATCATTCCATTTTTACAAGTAGGCTGATATGGTATGAAAAAATAGTAGACTACAATAAAATTGTTATTTAATGGTTACCACTCAGATTACATATTAAAGTTTGTTAGAGTATTTACAATTTTGTTACATATCTTCATTTAATATTAATTCGAGATTTGTTTTTTGTTTGAAAAAGTGGCGAGAGTGAGAGTTTATCAGAACTTTAAAAAGTATAATATTACTACATATAAGTACACTAATGAAAATTCATGAGACCTCTGAATTATATTTCAATGGGTACCATAATTTTGTAATCATTATAATTTATCTTTGTCTATTTCTAATATATGTTCAAAATTGTTTGAGATCATGGTCAACAAAACCGCAAAAAACTCATAATTTAGGTTGGTAAGAAAGAAATATCCCTATTTTTTTACTGTTGTCAGTATTAAATATTATGCCCATTATTTTATTTATTTTTCAATTTTCAGCTATTTTATTTGTATGATTTTGGGTTTAATATTTGAAAAATCAGTTCCTGTCAGAACTATTGAATGTATTGTTGTAGTCCAAATATGGCTAAATTATCATGATGATTTGAAATTAATTTAAGTTTATGTAAAATTGTGTAAAGAATAATGAATTTAATAATTTCGATAGTTTAGATTAGTAAATGTGTTAAAATATTAAGAAATAAACAATAAAGGTCAAAGTTGCAATATAGGTGTTGATAATGCAATGCGAATTAATGTTAAGTAAGGTAGGGATGCGCAGATGACAAGGGCGCTGCAAAGATAATAAGATGGATGATATATGGAAGACGTGTGTGTTTTCTGTATGAAAAGTGTGTGCCATTTAATAATTAAAAAGTTAAGTTGTAAAATAAAAGAGTGTGAAGAAAGTTAACGGGCATTGTAAACAATCAATGGACAATAAATTTGGAAGTATACAATAACAGTTGATTGAAATTAAAACCGGTGAAATCGGTAAATGTTCGCAACGAACAGTATATGTCTAGTAAATGTGAAAAATTCAAATAATAAAATAATTCTAAATTAAACTACGAAAACTGTAGTGACTACAAGACAAAGGTTTTGTGAGGAAACATTTAAAATTATCAAAGAACCAAAATAAAATAAATTACAAAATTGGTGGTGCATAAAAGACTTCGATTATATGAAGAAGATTTGGAAATTATAAACAAAGTAAAGTAAAATAAATTACAAAATTAGCGGTGCATAAAAATAAAAAACTATGGTTGTGTGCGGAAACATTTAAAATTAGTAAAGAAGTGAAATAAATAAACTACAAAAACTAGTGGTGCATAAAGCCTACGAGTGTGTTAAATCAACATAAAAAACTAAATATAGGAAACAATTATGCAAAAGAAAGTTAACAATACTCAAAATTAAAATTAGTTGGGTTGATGGAGTTTCGTACATCAGGAACTCAAGACGGTGTTCAAAGAAAATTCACTAGGCACGCATCGACCAGCACAGCTGCATCGACAGAAATTACAATAAGGTCAGTGGGTCATTGGACATTTAAACCATCATTGAAATTAACAGTTACAAATAATATTTGTAAGACACGGTTCAAACATAACCAAACTTTCAATATTTAATTTTTATATCAATTTTGTAATGCGTATGCTGATGACGAGTTAACTTTTGAATTTACAAGATTTAGACGGAAATATCAAAAACTCCATAATGAGCAGTACAGTATATTAGTATAATAAGGTAAAATTACACACTCAATTACAAGTTATTATATAAAATTGATCCAACTTTTTAGCTACAAAACTTAAAATTATATTATTTACGTCCAAACAGGATGTCTTTATTTTAATGCAGATGGATCATGGACGTATAATGTGCAAGCTTCCATTCAACAATGTATATAGCAGTTTCCTTATGTAGAATTACATCACCACAGTTTTGTCAATTATAAACACACTAGACCTAAAAAGTCATTAATGAAATTCTCGGCTCAGATATAGGTATCTATATTAAACATTTACAAAAAAATATTGCAATAAATAATTTTAGGATTATCACTCGGAAGTGTTCATAAAGCTGTATCCTTACAAAATCGGTGTTCTGCATGAACTATTAACACCTGATTATGCAAGTCAAATGAGATATTGGAATGGTTTAATGGAAATTTGGCATATAACAAGATCACCTGATTTAACTGCTCCAGAGTTTTATTTGTTTCGTCAACTTAAAAATAACATATTCAAGAACAAGCTTTCATACTCAGGAAGAACTATAAGAAGCAATCAGAAATGAAATTCAATAAATTTCTGTAGAGGAACTTCAAAGAGTCCTTGAAAATAACGAAGAATTAATGCATGCTTAAATAATGAGGGTCTACATTTTTAGCACATGCTATGAATTTTCCATACATGTTCACAATTTTTAAATTTTGTTTAATTTTAAAACGGAAATTATTTAATGTATTAGCTACTAATAACAAACTAAATTTTGGTGTTATTTTTGTTATATTTTTAAGAACTAATATAAAATAATAATTATTAAGTTTTATTAATTTAGGAATTTCCATATTGATGAATACCAATAGTGTACATTTGGTTGCCGATAGTACCATCACAGACAATTTTCAACATCCAAAGAAAAGGCAGCCTTTTCCTGGTATCTTTGCTAGAATCAAACATAATGTAGTTAACTACAGAGAATTTATGCAGCTGAGACTAAAGTCTTTCAATAAGAATTGAATAATTGATGAGGTTAATGTTCTAGCCTATGTAGAGGAAACTACTTTGACTTTGTGTAGAGCTATTGAGGCCTAAGCTGGTGTGATTAAAAGTTTTAAGCACACACTATATTAAAAAATATATAAATTTAGACCATACAAAGTCAAAATCATTAACATCTACATCCTAGGAATGATCAGTGTCGTTTGATTTTTTGTAATTGGTATTTCTAGCAAATGAAAGCAAATGTAAATTGTTCCAGGTCAGTAATATGGTCCACTGAGATGTATTTCTCAAGTGCCGGTATCTATAATAAACACAATACCAGACACTGGTATCAAGAGAACCAACACCTTATCTTTGAGTAAGCACAGCAGGGAAGGTTTCATTTAAATGTTGCTTGTATTATTTTGGAAAGACAGCTAA
This sequence comes from Phrixothrix hirtus, assembly GCA_024586415.1. Taxonomy (NCBI): domain Eukaryota; kingdom Metazoa; phylum Arthropoda; class Insecta; order Coleoptera; family Phengodidae; genus Phrixothrix; species Phrixothrix hirtus. The sequence continues at coordinate 5,975 of JAHWXV010405003.1, read as the reverse complement.
CTTACAGAAATTACGAAGGAAATCTTTAAACAAATTGTTATCTGGAACTTTTGGAAGATGTTATATATTAATGTTTCCTTGGTTCATTTAGACATCCATTTCCAGCAAGATGAGGGCCTGCACATATTGTCTAAATACTATGTCCTTCTATAAAAAATCATTTTGCTCACAGATGGATAGAAATCAATGAACCTGTAAAACTACCACCGTATTGACCTGATTCTGTTCCTAACTTTCTTGTAGAGTTATTTAAAAAATAAAATTTACAATATTCAACATCGCAATATAGAAAAACCATATGAAGCCTCCTAGCTTACATTTCAAACTTTGTAAACGTTATCAATAATAACATTTTTAAATGTCCTATAAAGAATAACTAAAATGTGTGAATTTTATGTTGAAAATGGTAACCATTTTGGGTAACTTATATGATCAATGAAAAATAGGTAAATTTGCATCCTTTATTAATTTTTTTATTTGAAATTCTTGTTTCCGACTTTATTTGTTTAGATATAGTAAAACTTGTTTCATTAAAAAATCATTTATAACCTCAAAATGTTTCAATTGGTGATTACTATTAAAAGTACCTACACCAACTACTATACATTTTTGAAAAGTATAAAAAACTCTATCGAACTAAATGAAAATATACAGAATGCCCCATTAAAAAAACACAAGTTGGGTTTATATTAGAAAATCTTTGCCTTCTAAGAAAAATATGCCTCGACCACTGGATTCTGCATGAAAAAATCTATAAGAATAGATTTTCATTTCTTCACTAAGTCTTCGTATAACTAAGATATAAGGGATGCTGGAAAACAGGAAATTTTAATTTTTACTTTGTATCTCGGAAACAAAAAAGACCTTGTAAATTTTGTTTTTAGAATTTTAACTTTGTGTGTGTGTGTGTGTGCGTGTGTGCGCGCGTGCGCGCGCGTGCGCGCGTGTGCGCGCGTGTGCGCGCGTGTGCGCGCATGTGCGCGCGTGTGCGCGCGTGTGCGTGTGTGTGTGTGTGTGTGTGTGTGTGTGTGTGTGTGGGCGTGTGTGTGGGCATGTGTGTGGGCATGTGTGTGGGCATGTGTGTGGGCATTTGTGTGGGCATTTGTGTGGGCATGTGTGTGGGCATGTGTGTGGGCATGTGTGTGCGCATGTGTGGGTGTGTGTGTGCATGTGTGCATGGATGTGTGTGTGTTCAGAGAATTGTGATTAGTTTGATCATATCCCGCAACATTCAGGATGGCCCTAAGATGATCTTTTAACTACAAGCAAGTTCTATTAAATTTTATTTATAATATCTTAGTTATGTTACAATAAGGTTATTAATTTGCAGTTAAAATATTGAATTCTTTTTCAAACATGTCCTAGGGGTAGGTATTCGAAAAATTTCTTCACTTGAATATTTTTCAAATCAACATAGACTTGTGTCTCATATAAATGATATATGGGTATAAATAATAATGTCCTTTAATTGCAAGAAATTATTTGTTTTAAACCTAATGCTAATTTATTATCTGGATCATTAATTCACTGAACACTGATATCTCAAATTAATTTATTTATTTATTTAATACTAAATAACCAATTTTATTCTGTAGTATTTTAGGTTATCATAACCTTCTAAACTATATTATAGAGGATAAGAAATTTACAATAATAATGCACAAGAATTTCGATTTTGCAAACATCTATTCAACAACATTCTTTTATCGGATTTTACTGCTGAAGTCATTTACCATATTATTTTTATCACATTTTATGAAATAAATTTTATTTGGTTTAAAGATAAATAAATAACTATGAAATGAAATATTAAAAGTCAACTTGTAACTAAAAGCAATGCACAGTAATAATCTTACTTGAAAAAGAGTTTGTGTATTTAACTTATTGATCCTTTACAGAAATTGAACTTCTTCTACAAATCATTCAGTATAGTATTAATTGTTTAGGTGTAGTATTTAACACACTTTGATGGACAACAGCCGTTATAGATGTCACAGGATTCTGACTTTTTATAACATAACTGCCATAACCCTTTATGCTTTATTTGCATTTTATGGCTACACAGTTGTAGTCATACACTTAATGCCACAATTGGAAGTATATGTAAAGTAATAATGTCACCAAATGTTTATTTTTAAATTGTTTTCAGCACCATCCCTTGTTTAACCATTCCATCTAGTTTAACAGTGTTTTATGACCAAATGCAGATTCCAACATGTGTGAAGTAAGTGTAAAACAACAATTACAGATACCTGTTATTGAACAGTTCCGTCTACTTATCAGGGATGATTCAAACTACAGCTTGTAGGCAGATTGCACATTGTTTTTGATTGTGTTTGTGTTTTGTTATAATTATTAGCTAGAATTTTTGACTACTTATATCTAATATAATAATTAAGGGTGTTACTATTGTAGTGATGTGTTTTCAACCTTAACCTTTTAATTAAATTTAGATTACAAATAAAAAGCATGAAACACACTTATTAGATTTATTTGAAGATGTGCCCAGACCAGGATGTTTTAATGGTAGCGAGTATAAGCACGTCAGAAGAAAGAATCCAATGACAGCGACACAAAAAGTATTCCTGATGGTGACATAGAAAGTATTCTTGATGGAAACTGGTACAATAATTTGAAACCTATTAGAAATTTTAGCTTTGATTGTAGTAATACTGGTGTAAAATTTAATATTGCCAAAAAAACAATTAGATATTTTTGATTAATGCTTTGATGATGAAATATTTTCTATTCTCATAATTCTACTGATGAATATGGATAAAAATGAACAGAACAAACACATCCATATACTAGGTTCAGTCACAAAGAACAACTTAACTGACTAATAAGATAGAACTACAACAATTTTTTGGGTTTTGTTACAAGGACAGATTATGTTTTCCTTCTGTTGACACCTTTTTTCATTTGATTCATTATATTATTTGCACAACTTTTACAATGCTTAACTGTAGATCACAATATGCATTTATATGAAAACGACCAATTAAAGAAAATTAGATATTTCTTTGATTTGCTACTAACAAAATTTCAAAACATGTATTACCCTTCTAAACAGCTTTCTCTAGATGAATCATTGTCAATATTTAGAGGAAGGTTGAACTTTAGAACTTACATGAAAGGAAAAAAGGCCAAATACGGCATAAAATTGTAAGAATTGTGTTCATTTTATGGATGTGTTAAACATAGAAATTTATTAAGGGAAACAATTTAGATGATCCAAGTAACTCTGCTAAAAGTAAATTGAGGCCATATTTGAATGTTGGCCACCATTTATACATAAACAGCTATTATAATTCACTACAGTTTTGCAATATTCTTCTAGAAAAAGAAACATAGTACCGGAATATTTTGAGCAAATCGTGTAGGTTTTCCTCATGAAGTAACGAAAAAAAGATTTAAAAAATTAGTACCTTTGGAAACAGAAAAATGAGGTTTATGTCAGCAAATGTAGAGATAACCGGAACGTCCTATTTATAACTACAAGTTATCAACCAAGACTAGTTACTTGCAAAAGTGCATAGGGAAAAAACAACTAAGACTGAGAGAAGTTTAAGAATAAAACAGATATATGTCTGGATTTGAATACGCAAACAAAGTAATCCTATTATTCCTGCCCATGCAAGACAATATGGTGGTATAAAAAACTTATATGCTATTTTTTATATCTGTCTGTGCTCAATTCCTATTTCCTTTTCAAAAATATGTTCAGGAAATTATTAAATTACTTAGATTTTGCAAAATTTTAACAAACAATTGCTACAACTTAACCTAAAAACAGCAAATTTAGAAGATTGGAGAGAGTTCTATCAATGTTTAGCAGATCAAACAAACCAAATAAAATAACACATGCTATTGCAAAATTACTAATGCCAGCAAATTATAAATGCAAAAGATATTTTTTATGTCATAGACAGTATACAAAAGATAACAAAAGGAAAGAGACATCTTGTGTCACTGTGTCATTACATCTAAATTTCTTTCAACAGTGGCATGTCAATTTATAAAATCTTTTGGAATTGAGTTTCAATCATTATTTTATTTATTGACGCAAAATGAATTGCCTTTTGTTTTTTATAGTTTTGTACTTTTATCAATTAAACATTTCTAATAACTCTGACTTGTTTACTATTGTAATAAAATTAGAAACAATAATAATAATTTAGAACATTAGAAAATTTCATAGAACACTATAGGTTTCATAGAACACTGTAGATTTCTTAAAACTGAAATAAATGATGTAATCATGAATGACTCATTACTGTAATCAATATCTATCTTAATAAATTCAAGGTCAGCAATGAGTCATGGCATTGCAATCTATTATATCAGAATTATGATTAATTTTATTCTTTACTATATCTTAATATTTTGGAATTTCTCCTTTCTATATTAATAGCACATTAAATTGCTTTAATTTTAATTTTCTTAAGAATATTTCTTGTTAGTAACTGTTATACATAAATAAAAATATAAATGTTTATTATTGGTGTACTGTGAAATAAATATTTACATAAATAAGTGTAAATAAATAGCTGTAATTTAGTGAATATAAATAGGCTTTTAAACAATTACCTAGTTTCATCATACTATATATATTTTTCAACATTCAACACTTGTATCTTAGATTCATGGCTACAACTGCCCTATCACATCATTAAACTTTTGAAGCATGTAATATGACAAAATGGCTATATATTCATGGTAACTTATAGTGCTAATTCACTCAAATTCAATAAATTGCACAATGTTTCATGATTACCAGATTGGCATTTTAATAAAGTGTTAAAATTATTTTATGTCATGTAACATCTGAATTAATTTTGTACATCAAAGTGGTAAATTGCCTTAATAGAGAACAATTCCTTTATTATTTTAACAAAATTAGAAACAATAAATACTCAATAGAACATTCAGGAATAATCCAGAAGGTTCCATATAACTAAGATATATGATGTAATCACAAATGACTTATTACTGTAACTGATATCTAAATAAATAAATTCAAGATTACAACAACGAAATTTATTGCATCAGTATTATGACTAAGTTTATTCAAGTTTATTCCTTTCTATATAAGTAACAGATTAAATTCCTTTAGTTTTTAGTTTTGCTCAGAATCTTATCTTGTTACATAGCTGTTATAAATAAATAGATATATAAACGTTTATTATTAGAGAACTGTAAAATAGTTGTAATTTAGTAAATATAAATAAACATTTTTAAAGAATTAACTAGTTTTGGTACATTATTATATTAGATTGGCAGGAAAATAATTGCAGTTTTTGTTTTCTGAATTCTAACCAAATTTTTTTTAATGAAAGTATCATTTCATCATCTTCATGTTAATATTATTTTAGAGTGTATTATTCAGTCTGTATTTTGATAACATGATTAATTTTGCTTCAAGTTGAGCTATCAAATTAAAGATAGAAAACAATCAACAAAAGTAGCTTTTTGTAGTAGTTCAAAACAGGCAGAAACTGCCCATACACCAAACAATAGTTTTGGTATAAGCACTGTTGAGGAATGTATGGTGGAATGGTGGGTATAAAAAGTTCATGCTAACGATGAAAACCTTGAATAAGAAGAAGGTTACAGGTAAGAAGTAAACAACTGAAAGTTTATGGTGTAATCAAGCATTTGTTCAATGTTAGAAGAAGAAACCAGCATCCATCTTTGTTTTGCTAATGTTATAAATATAGCAGCTAGAAATATGTTTGCAAAATTAATACTGCTTTTATAAAATGTTAATGCTTTGCATCATATGTATACTTTAAATATTCTTACACAGATTTTCATCCAAGCAATGTCCTAAATATACAATAAATAATTGAAATTTATGAAAATATTATTATCATTTGTAATTAGTAGGGGGCGGAATATATGCAAAGTGCATATATATGCATTTTTTGCATATTTTGTAAATTTTATAATGAAATGCATATTTTTCACAAATT